>CAWUFW010012597.1:262500-531044 GCA_963921515.1 Calotriton arnoldi
AAAAATAAATATTTTGAGTTAAAATACCTGAATTTATATGACGTTTATAACTTGCGTCATTCATCGTTTCATTAGCTTTCGTTCACACACCACCTATTTTCCAGAGTTGTTCTCTCTCCTCTATCACATACAAGAAAATGTTAATATTATCTTGTGTTAAAATTGCAAACTGTTGAGATCCCTTAGTAATATGATTACTTGTCTACAAGGTTCCCCATCAACCTCAAACATGAATGCCAGTAACTCCTGAGATATTCTTGGGTAATAGAAATGAAAACAGATAATTCCCAGCTTTCAAAAACCCATTTGTCCACTGGTATTTTAAGTGAGAACTTATGGCCTTATTTAGAGATTGGTGGACAGGATACTCAGTCAAAATGTGGAGGACATCCTGCCAACCTTATTACAAGTGCCACAGACTATAACGCACGTGATATATATACATATATATATATATATATACATATACATATATATATATATATATATATATATACACACAACAATCCTGTACACAAGGAAGACGACGCCATGTGCGATCAAACACTGTTTATTTCGTCAGACCGCCATGGCGATCAAACACTGTTTATTTCGTTAGACCGCACATGGCGTCGTTTTCCTTGTGTAAAGGATTGTTGTATTGAATCGGATTTCCCTGCAAAATCCGGTGAATGAATATATATATATATATATATATATATATATATATATATATATATACACATATATATATACACACACACACACACACACACCTTTCAGTAGCTCCCCTATGCTCAGCCCAACCTGGTAAATAGAACTTTTTTTCGTTAAATTAAACATGCTTCTACAGTTGAAAAACAGGCATTTTAGAGTAAAATGTGTGTATTTTCAGTGACAAAACATTTTTAAAGTTTATAGTTGAACAATAATCCACCCTGCATGGGATACACTAATTAGATTATTTCCCAGGTGTCAAGTGGCATTGCTTATATGGCTGCTATGACGTGTAGAGGCATTAAAATTGATAAAGCAATTTATTTGACATTACTACTGCTAACTTTGCCAGATGCATCAAGATGGGCATTGTGCTAATCCTGGTCACTATGGTACCATCATATTACGTGTTGGTAGTTCGGAGTGATTTTTATTGAACAAAAGTAGCTCCTACTATAGAAAAGGTTGGCTGTAGGCCATTTTAATACCCAAAGGTGTAAATGTCACTTCTTAGCTGAATGGAGGGGGGGGGGGGGGGAGTCTGGCATCCCACTCTTTGGAGAAGGCGGGGATTCCCATATCTTCCTTCCAAGGGTTGAAATGGATTCAATGGGAATCTTCACTGTACAGCAGTAATTATTGCCCAGGCGTAGTGCAGCAAAAGGTGTGCCTAATTCTTGGCAGTGTTGGCACGGTCACTGTTGGCTACAATATGGCAATTCTGCATCAGAAGCACATAGTGACGGGATTACATTTACATTGCTAACCCCCAAGCGAATGAAGGGCTAGCAGTAATAGGTAGATCTCGCCAATGTAATCTTCCCCCAACATGAGCCCCGCCACTCGCACCGCTAAAGGATACCCAATTATTTTTCTAGATCCTCGAGTGATCTTGTTGCCATTTTCTTCCGATCCAAGGGTCCTCAAGTATTACTCAAAGTTTTAGTTTTGTAAACGTACGTTTAATCAAAAAAGAGACAAAGAGGCCTGTAAAGGAAACTTTACAAGTGAAATAAATCAGTTAATTGAACAATGTTGCACACACAAAACATGTCAACGGCAAAATCAACAGTTCTGAATTCTACATTTTGCCATTAGTACATTTCTTAGCCACGTCCTACATCATATACGTTAAGATAACAGGATATATGTTTTGAAAGTTCCAAGACATGTAGAATGGCAATGGAATAATGTTTAAGTGTGCTTGCTCCCAAGCATAATTTGTGCTAGGACGACATTTTCGGGACCATGCTCTGAGTTCCCACATGGTAGGAAGTCATGTTAGAGGGATAGAAACCTGTTGAAATTAGTTCACTTTTTATTTAATCAATAGGATTAAGGTACACTTACCATAATTGCTAGTCTTTGATACTTTTGTCTCAGTTCTGTCAGGCTGTCTGTAGGCTTCGCACCCAAAACACTATACCAGTCCTTCTCTGCTAAAGTTCCAGAAGCCATCTTTAGACGTCTAATTCACAATCTTATTGTAACTTTGTGGAAAAAATAAATATTTTGAGTTAAAATACCTGAATTTATATGACGTTTATAACTTGCGTCATTCATCGTTTCATTAGCTTTCGTTCACACACCACCTATTTCCCACAGTTGTTCTCTCTCCTCTATCACATACAAGAAAATGTTAATATTATCTTGTGTTAAAAATGCAAACTGTTGAGATCCCTTAGTAATATGATTACTTGTCTACAAGGTTCCCCATCAACCTCAAACATGAATGCCAGTAACTCCTGAGATATTCTTGGGTAATAGAAATGAAAACAGATAATTCCCAGCTTTCAAAAACCCATTTGTCCACTGGTATTTTAAGTGAGAACTTATGGCCTTATTTAGAGATTGGTGGACAGGATACTCAGTCAAAATGTGGAGGACATCCTGCCAACCTTATTACAAGTGCCACAGACTATAACGCACGTGCAATACGGCGGATGGGACATCCACCACATTTGACACCAAGTATCCTGTCCGCCAAACTCTACATAAGACCCTTTGTCAACAAAGGCAAAGCTCAGTTAAAGCAGGAAAACAAAAACATATTAATAATGGAAAAACTGGGAACGTTTTCCTCAGCTATTTAAGATCGAGGCATCTTGATTTTTGTATTACATGGACGTGCTCACACACAAGCCTGAAATTTAAGGCAGGTAAGTAGCTGTTGTTTTTAAGGAGACTTTCTTTCCAAGTTATAGAAAGGAAAAGGTTTTGAAGCGTTTATCTTGTATAGCATGGTTGTGGTTACTCAGAGAGCAGAGGGTATGTTTTTTATTATTTTGCCCTGCTGTGACAAAGGATATACTAAATAAAAATGGGAATGGCACCCAGCTATCTTGTAAGTATATTTTACTTAAAAAGTGCAAAGATGGGGGTTTACGGCCCACATCCCAGAACTGAGGCACTTGGATTTACATGAGAGCACATCATGCTCCTATGACAAGTAGACAAAAGGACTAGGTAGGACAAGAGAGGAGTGACACCTAACGAACAGAACTTATTAAGCGCAATGATCACCAACAAGGCAACTTGGCACTAAAAATCAGCACCTTCTGAGATTTACAAGAAGTTAGCAGCTTACTAAGCAGAACAGGTAGGTCTTCAATGATTTCCTGAAAGAGCATTACAAACAAATAAAAAAACATTTTACAACTCTTTTTATTAAACAAATAGCTCAGGACATTTTTGCACTAATAATACAAGGAACAGACATATCAATACTGTACTTCCTTACTTCTCAGGTATACCCTCGTTTCAAGTAGCTCACAGAGCTCAGGACCCCCTGGTCTACATTTAGGTGCAATCCTATTTCTTCTTTTTCCCCCTCTCCCTCTCCTTCAGTATCCCCTGTATTCACTCCAACTACCACAAACTTTACTCCATTTTTGAGTACATCCTCTGGCTTTATAGATTACCTTCTCTGCCCCTGAACACGAGTCTAAGTCAGTTTCCCACTCCCGCAGGTCCGGTATCTGGCTCACTCCCTATTTTTTTGGCTATGTTCCTTTTGAACACCATTGCTGCTACTTTCAGCCATATTTATTTGTATTTGGGCCATTTTTCTTCTCCCGTAACACATAGTATTAGCCATCTTGGTTCTGTTGGGATGTCCAATTCAGTGACTTCGGTCAAAACTCTAGTCACCTCCCTCCAGAAGACTTGGATATATTTACATTCCCATATGATGTGAAAGAAGGAACCAGTTTCACCACATCCCCTCGCACAATATCTGGACACATCACGCCCCATTCGGTGTAGCAGTGTTCTGGATGCATGTGACCTGTGGAGTATACATAGCTGGACTAGACGGAATCTGGCCCTTATAGCTACGTCGCATGGGCTCTGCACTGCCTCCTCCCAGTCCTCATCCTCCAGAAGTTCCAGCTCTAACTCCCACGCCGCCCTCAGGGGGTCCACCGGGTTAGGCGAATTATACATTATTTTCTTGGAAGTTAATGAAGTGGCCTGTGTAACCATTGGGTCCATCAATAATCTGTCTTCTAATGGCGAGTAGTCAGGGAGAGTTTCCCCCTCTCTGAGATATTGGCTAATGGCATGCTTTAGTTGCATATATCGGTATCTTTCTGTATCTGCCATTTCATACTCACTTTTAGGTCCTCAAAGGAGAGCTGTCTCTGTCCCCTCCATAAATCTTCCAGTCTTTCAATTCCCAGCATTTCCCATTTTTTAAAGAACCCCTTTAGGGCTCCCACTTCCGCCAACTGGTCACTGTCCCGCAGTGGAGTTCTCGTCAATTTCCCTTCCCAGCCTATGTGTTTTAACACGTCTCTCCAAGCTCGCACTACCGTCTGAGTATGTGGCGGGAGCTGTTTTTCCTTACTACTGCTGTATAGTGCTGCCGGGTACCCCTTTTCACCCAAAGCCCAGTGATCTGCCCTGAAGGGTGGGTCCTCACGGTCAGTGAATGGCCAGTCATTTACTATCAACTGTGAGGCCCAGTAGTACTTGTATAGGTCAGGGACTGCAAGTCCTCCCTCGTATACTCCCCTCTGGAGGTTACAGAGAGCAATTCTAGAGCTACCCCCATCCCATAAGAGCTTTCGCAGTTCACTATTTATATCTCGAAACACCTTCTTGGGTATTTTGTACGGGGTATTCTGTAATACATATAGCAACCTGGGTAGTGACAATTTTAAACACGACCGCCCTGCCCATCAAGGACACCAGTAGTTTCCTCCAATGCTCCACATCATTCCCCAGTCGCTGTATTTGGGGATATAGATTATCTGTTAGGCAGTCCTCTACCTTTGTGGATATCTGGATATCCAGGTATGTGAACCTTGTCTTGACTACCAACTGAGTGGAACCCAACAGTCTCTGAGGGACTGTCCCCGTCAATGGGAAAATGAGGGATTTATTCCAGTTTATTGTGTACCTCGAGTAGGTACCAAACACGTGGAATATCTGGAGCACCCTGTGCACTGATCTATATGGTTTGGTCAAATACAGGAGTATATCATCTGCATACAATGATATTCTATCTTCCCAGGTGCCCCCTCCCTGTAAACCTTGTATTATTGGGTCGTTTCGGACCAATGTGGCGAATGGTTCCAATGCAAAGGCAAAGATCATCGGCGAGAGCGGGTAGCCCTGTCACGTGCCCTTTCCAAGCGGAAATGAACGAGATACTTCTCCATTGACCTTCACCCTTGCCTGAGGATCTTGGCATAGGAGTTTTACCCATGCCCTGAAGTTTGGTCCAAAGCCCAGTCTATTCAGTGTTGCGACTATGAATTGCCATTCAATGCTATTGAATGCCATTTGGGCATCCAAGGAGAGCAGCACAGCCTCTTCTGTTCGTACCGTTTTTGTCCGGTGTAGCACCCCATATAGCCTTCGAAGGTTGAGGAATAAACCCAGATTGATCCAGGTGTACTAGTGTGGATATGACTGTCTGTAATCTGGTTGCTATGACCTTTGCGAGCACCTTCGCCTCAACATTTAACAGAGATATCGGCCTGTACGATCCACACTCAACCGGCGATTTACCCTTTTTGGGGACCACCACTATCGTGGCAATACGTTGGTCCAGGGGAAGTTCTCCATATTCCCTTGACTCTAGGTACATATTTAGGAGATGGGGAGCAACCTTACTTGCTATGCTCTTGTAGAGCTTTACTGGAAGCCCGTTTGGACCGGCTGCCTTTCCTGATTGTAAGTCCCCTAAGGAGCCTGCTATCTCCTCCACCGTAATATCCTGCTCTAGTGCCTGTCTGTCTTCCGCCTCTAGGACAGGGAGGTTCATGTCCCTTAGCAATTCAATACAGTCCTCCACCATTCTCTTCGTTGAGGACGTATAAAGTTCTTCATAATATTTTGCAAATGCTTCTGCTATTTCTTTGCCTGTACGATTGATTCCTCCCCCTTGAGTTTTTATTTCCAACACCCAGCTTCTGTCTCTATCCCTTTTCTCCAGCCAGGCAATCATTTTGTTAGCTTTGTCCCCCACATCGTACAATTTCCTTTGAGTGGCTAGAGCCTGTGTTCTCACCTTTTGTCCCCCAAGGTCTTTTAACTCCTGTCGTTTGAGGCTGAGTCTCTGCTTCACGGACTCGTCGTCCGTAGCGTTCTCCCATGTTTCTCTCTCTAGTCTACTTATCTTTGTTTCAAGTTCTTCTAATTCTGTACTCTGGTCCTTTTTCTGAATGCCAATTTGCACCCGAGTATATCCTCTAATTACGGTCTTGTAGGCCTCCCACAGCGTGACAGCCGATTCCACTGAACCCTCGTTTTCCTGGAACTATTGTGTTGTGCGTGCCTGTACTTTTTAAGCAAATTGCATGTTTCAGAAATACCATGAGTCTATTCTCGGGGGTAGTATTGGCCCCTTTGGCAGTACTTCGACCGGTGAATGGTCAGAAATACCTCACGTTTTATGTATAGCTTTCCTGAACTGTCCCGCCTGTGTTTGAAATGTGAAAATATAATCTAACCTGGAGTGGCTTTTGTGTGCAGCAGCGGTATGAGTGTTTTGTCGACACATTGGATTGTGAGCACGCCACAAGTCAATCATGCCCATCGCTGCTATAAACCCCTCTAATGGTTCTCTGCCGAGTATCTCCGTAGCTCCTGTCATCCTGTCTAGCTGTGGGTCCATGACCGCTTTCATATCGCCCCCAAGGATGAACGTGCCTAAGGGCATCTCGAGTATAATGCTTCCTAGCGCCGCCAGGGTGTCGCTGTGTAACCTTGGTGGAATGTACACTGAGCTAATGTTTAGAGTTTTCCCCTCCCAAGTGCCAGTGAGTGCTGCGTACCTTCCTAGTTAATCATGCCAACACCTACTCATTGTCAGTGGAACAGAGGTCTTAATTAGTATCCTGCACCCCTAGAGCCTGAGGTGTAACCCGCATGTGCTTGTAATTTGTATCCATATCTATCCATTGCCTTGCAGTAATTACCCCATAAGTGGGTTTCCTGGAGGAGCACCACATCCGGACTGTGTCTCCGAAGGTATTGGAGTACCAGTGTTCGCTTTACCTTACTTCCCAACCCGTTTGCCTTCCACGTCAATACCCTGAGAGACATCTGGGATAGATTGTCATATTTTGGTTTTAAGTCTGTCCGCCGGCTTCACCAATGTGTGATTCTGGCTCCTCATCGCATTGTGTGTCACCCTGGGATCAATTCGTATACCTGAGTGCCTCTACAGGTATGCCCTCGTGTGTTTCCAAGTTTAATGTCACTGAGCCTGTAACTAACTACTTCTACAAAAAACTCGCTAACTTGTTGGAATCCCAACCCTTGAATTTGCACCCCCTCGTTGCTTCCCTGCTGTCGCCCCATAGAACTTGCTTCTCGCTAGGGTAGGCCGGAGACTCTCGTCGGTCTCGCTCTCAACTATGTTACTAGCCCATCTGAACTTACTATATTTTATTACACTGCACAGTGTCCAGGGTTTAAAGTCTTTATCTGTTCACCCCCTTTGCCTGCTGTTCAACCCTTCCCACCGCCCACCCACCAGATCCTCAGTGACCAAAGCAATGCAGCAGGGTCCGCTCACTGCTGAGCTCAGTTCATTGTTTTTGTGTATATGGCATCACTTCTGTTGGGGTCCAGTTCTCTGCTTCATTGTACGTCTCTATCTTCCACCATACGAGCTCTCTCCACTCTTTCTGGCTCCTCCATACTCTGGATTTTCCGCGGGTCTATCCCTTTTGAAGACTTCTGTTTCACCACTCGCCACCCCTCTAGCCACTCCCAGGCCTCCTCTGGCATGGAAAAGTGCCAGGATTTCCCATCTGCCATTACTCGCAGCCTCGCTGGGTAGAACATCATGTACTGGATGTTTTTTGATCGCATCTCTTTATTTACTTCCTCGAAACTTCGTCGCAACTTTTGAACCTAGAGGGTAAAGTCGGGAAAAAAAACGGATCGTTGCCTTTTCATATTTGAGGTCGCCGTGAGATCTTGCCGGCTGTAATACCGCATCTCTATCCCTATAGTTAAGGATCCTAGCAATATTTGTTCATGGGGGAGCCCCCGGCCTTGGTTTTGGGACGGGGGTTCTGTGTGCCCGCTCAACGGTAAAAATGTTTGACATCCGTTTGAGTCGTAGGTGCTTTAGGATAAGATCTTCCACAAAGAGCTCAACACTGGGCCCTTCCATTCTCTCCGGCACTCCCATCACTCGTAGGTTATTCCGGCACGCTCGCCCCTCCTGGTCTTTGAGTTTTGCCGCCAATACATCTTGTTGTCGCTGGAGATGCTGCACTTGTTCCTCTTGATTTTGTGTATTGCCCTGTAGCTGGGTGATATTTCCTTCTGCGTTTGTTACTTTTTCTGATATTTTCCGGAAGTCCGCCCTCAAGAGGTTTACTTCCACTGTGACGGTATCTATTTTAGGTTCAAGAGATCCTTTCAAGTCTGTGTTAGCCACCATGATTGCTGCTAGTTAAGGTTCTACTGCTCCCGTTTCTACCACTGAAGCTTCCGAATCTGCTGTTTGAGGTTTGGTAACCGCGTATTTGTCCATTTTATTTGTTTGTGTAGTAGATGGGCCTTTTGGTTTCACTATTTCCGGGGTGATTGCTCCTGATGGGGTGCCAGGGGGGCACTCCCACAATGTGACGGTTTCTGCTCCTCCTCGTTAGGCTATCCCGGTCCAGGGACTTCGCTACCTCTTTATAGGGTTGATTCTCAGCCCTCCACTCTCCCTCGCTTAGCTGGGGAGCGGTCGTGGCCCAGCCCCAGGTTGCCCACACTTTAGATGGTTTCTCACACCTCCGCCGGCAGGAACATCAAGGCCCAGTTGTAGTAACTGTGTGGTGGCTACATGTGGTTCCGATCGCCAGATAGGCCTTAGATTTCTCCGGTCCCCAACGGTGCACCGCCCTCAGGGTGTTCCTCCTTTTCTTTCAGACCTCTTCGTCTCATTGATGGATCCCAATTTCCTAATCGCTTGCCTCGCCCAAATCCTTATTTCTATCTTTGGTCTGAGTGCTGCCAGATTGCCATACTTCCTCCTGTTCGCTCTGGCGCGTTTCGGCCTGCTAGTCTGAAGCCAGTCGCTGGCCTGCCCCTCCGGCCGCTTCTGCTCAGTCTCTATAATTGCCACCACTGGTTTCCCTAGTGCGCAGCAGGGCATCCAACCCCAGGAACGGGCCTAGCACCACTCTCCCAGCACTATTAATTCTCGGAGTACCACCGGCCGCTCTCCTATCGCTCCTGTAGGCGGCCTACTCTGAGTCTGCCATTTCTACGATGCCCAGGCTGCTTCCAATTCACAGCGGCCCTGCTTCTCCACCTCATGCGGCGCTCGTCAATCCCAGTTCCGCCCTTCAAGTGGTGAACAGTAATGGCGCCTCTATCCCAATCTCTCGTTAAAGAAGGGGGGGGTGTGGAGGGAAAGATGTGATCAGGCTTTTCCAAACATTTGGCGGCTTCTCGTCAGTCGTCCACCTTCTGGTTTCGGTTTTGCTCGCCGGCTTCAGCTCTCGCGTTCCGCTGCTGCTGGGCCTCTCTGTGCGGTCGCGATCTACGTTGTTTTCTGTCCCTAGCAGCATGTTCTGCTCACTCCGATTTTCATCTCGGGGGTTCGGCGGTCTCTTCAGCACCTCTCTCCCTTGTGGCAATCTGGATTTAGGACGGATATCGAGCTTTTCTACGTTTCCGAGCCCAGAGCTCTTCTAGTGTGCGGCCATTGCCGACGATTCCAGGCCACGCCCCCCACAAACAAATACATTTAACCCATATTCGTAGATCATTCCACAACTCTGGGTCAAGGAGGGACCTTCCACCAACCGACATTCCTGAAGTGGTATGAAAAAAAAAATAACTGTGTACAGGAACGAACAATCTTTGATGGCTTATACTTCTAAAAGCGGAGAGCGGGGGCGTGGCCAAGATGGCGGCGAGATAAGACGTGGGTCCCTATCCCTCCGGCGCCGCCGCTGCTTAGCCTTGTAATATCGCCCATTTTAGCGCCCATCCGGGCTTACCAGCGGGTGTTTTGACTCGCGGAGCCGCCCTGGACTCGGTGGCGAGCTTGGTTGGGAGACACGGGTGACCTGTACCGCCGTGCGAACCCTTCCCGGCCCCGGTATTGCTGCGGCCCGGTGGGGGAAGGGCGGCCGTGTGGGCCGCCGTGTGGACGCGCAGACAGCCTGGGATCCCGCTGCGTCCCGCGCCGAGAACCCTCAGCAACAGCCACACACATCCCCTCTCGGATGGGATCCTCGGTGAGACTGACCGGAGCGTAAGCGGAGGTGGCGCGATCGCGACGGGACGCGATCTGAAGACAGCGCCATTTTGGGGGCCCCGGTGACGGCCTACACGAGCCCTGCAGACGATGGCTGCCGAGAGTGCGTGAGCGGGAGAGCCTCTGTTCCGGCATTGAGAGGGCTGCTGATCCGGATCCCCGACTGCTGTGCGGAGTCCTGGACTGGTTGTGCGGCTGGGAGTGATCGCCGCTGCTGCAGCGAGGATCCCCCCGGGGTCCGCAGGTGAGGAGTGACGGGCCGGGGGTGTGGGGCGCAGCCTACGGAGGCGAGACCCGGTCCGCTAATCGGCGGACGGAGCGGCGGCCCGCTCGGGGCTGCCACCGGTGCGTGAGAGCTGGAAAAGCGGGACACTGCAGCACTGCCCTGCTCGGAGCACTGGTGTGGAGGGGACGGCGAGGCCTAGTGGGAACAGCAGGACCACGGGATTTGAGCCTCATAAGGGGAGAGACTAAGCGAGGCAGCTTGCATTGTGCCTACTGAACACCCCCTTGAAGGTTTTAACAGCACTCGCTTCCTCCCTGTGGCCTAGCATACATTGCCCTTGGTGGTGCCTGGAGTAATTGAGGACATACGCGACCCCCACTGATCGACAGGTCTTCATGATCCGAGTCGGGCCTGCCCCGATGGGTCCTTAATGAATGCTTCCTCCCGGTGTGATCGATCAAGTGGCGGGCTGTGGGACGACGACTTGGTGGCTGCGGTGCTCCATCGACCTGCCGGTGCTACACCCTGAGGTGCGCTAGTGGTGGGGTGATCGTCCTAGTGGCCCTGGCTCCTCCTGGATGCTACATAGCTAGCTTTGCTGACCTTTGGGTCCGGTGCCTCGCCAGGTCAAGACACTCCTTACGCTGGTCCCCAGCTGCCGGACAGGAGAATATAGGGCCGGGTGTGAGCGGGCCGGCCCGGGACCGGCAGAAAACACAGAGTGCGGAGGCGACGCACGTCGACTGTGCGGAGCCGAGTGAGTGCTTCCCCCTGCGCGCCAGCAGCATATTGGCGCAGTTCGCTAGACCCGTCGAGAAAGGCCTGGTGGTAGTGTGGGTCCTGGTTCGTTACTCTCATCCAAGGAAAGGAGCACGAGGAGTGTCCAGTGAAGATCGCCCGGAGCCAGTATGTCACTGACCAGGGGAAAGAAAGACAAGTCCCTGAAGGACCTTTTGCAGAAAACGCCGGGGCACTCTGCAACACAGCCTACAACTGGACCGGCGCTGGTAGACGAGGAGGACGCGCCAGCGACTAAGGCCTTCATGATCGAGCTCTTCTCCGCTATCAAGGAGGACATCCAGAACCTCCGTTCACAGCTCTCTGTGGATCTGCGGGAGGTTCGGCGTGATGTTGATGGAATTGGGGAAAGAGTGGCGACATTGGAAGAGCACGATCTGAGCAGGGAGGATGATTTGCACCAGCTGCAGCAGGAGATGCTGCATCTTTGAGAGCAGAACATAGATCTGCAAGCTCATGCGGAGGACTTGGAGAACCGCTCCCGACGTAACAATATCCGGATTCGGGCGGTTCCGTGGAAAGGTGAAGGAGATGACCTTCGTGCCTATGTCAGCGCTTTGTTCCTACAGATCCTTGGGGACGAGGAGGTAAAGGAGATACAAATGGACCGTGTTCACCGAGTGGGCCTTCCACGGGGTGCTAAAGCTCCCCCCCCCTGACATACTTGTCTTCGTGCATGATTTTCAACTAAAAGAACGCATCTTGCGTGGGGCTAGGGACCTTAACCCAGTGCAGTTCCGCGGCCACCAACCTACGCTTTACCAAGACTTAGCAGCTTCCACACTGCTTAAACGCAGAGAATTTAAGCCCATCACCACCCATCTCCGAGATCAGAAGATCCCTTACTCCTGGGGCCACCCGTTCCGCCTCATTTTCAAGCATCAGGGCAAATTGCTTCAGATTCGATCCTTGGAGGAAGCGTATGACAAGCTGGGTATGGAGAAGCCCCCCGCTGGGACAGGCAATGCTCAACCGCTCCCTCGCAGACTACGCCGCTCCACTGAATGGCAAAGAGTGGGGGGATCGCTACCAAGCCCCGCACCTGACACGGCTACTAGCAAGCTGGAGAGGGAGGCGGCCCTCTCATCAGTCGCACACGTAACGGATAACCCCGAGGCACCTTGAACTGCTTGGCATGGCGACCACTTGGGCGCTTCAGGCGGCATCGGGGGGGGGGGAGAAGAGGCCATCCGACTGAGCGCAGTGTTGTTACGCCCTGAACATCGGGGCGATGGACACGTCAACCTTGGTGCGGATTGGGCCTGGGCCACGTTCCCCTAGACACTGGCCACTGAGACGAACTTTTGTCAGGTTTTCTTGTTTTTTCTCTGTCTGGTTTCCTTTTGGGGTTTCTTATGTTGTTGACAGGGGGTATTTTCGGGTGATCTATTGGGGCTCCGCATCAGTTCACGGGCGAGACAGGCAGGTAACCCGGTTCTGGGAAATGACCCTCACTGGCTCTGATTCTGGTGGTCTGGGGACGGTACATAGCGTTTCTCTTCCCCACTGCTTTGATGGGTAGAGACCTGAAAATTGTTAGCTTGAATGTACGGGGGTTGAATAATCCTGTCAAGCGATCTGCAATACTCTCCCTTTTAGAAAACGCGGGAGGGGATGTTTGTCTGCTCCAAGAAACCCATCTGTTAGCTAAAGACACCAAGCGTATGAGGGATAGACGCTTCCCACAGCAGTTCTGGTCCTCGGGATTGTCCAAACAAAATGGGGTGGTGATCTTTTTTAGTGCACGCTCACAATGCAAAGTAGTCTCTACGGTGACGGAAATCAGGGGAAGGTTGTTGGCGGTCAGGGTGCAATGGGGAGATGTCCATTTTACGGTTGGGTCCTTATATGCCCCGAATGAGCGACAAGAACCCTTTTTGCGCCTAGCTCTGTCCGAGGCTCTTACTTCTCCTGATTCAGCGCTCTTGATCGGGGGAGACCTGAATGTTGTGATGGAGCCGGAGATGGATAGATCAGGACAGAGGTCTCATCACGCAGGGGCGCTAACACAAGCTGGGAAACAATGGCTGACTGACTGCGGGCTGTGTGATGTGTGGCGCATACAACACCCTATTGAGCGCGACTATACATACTTCTCAGCGGCACACAAAACATATGTGCGTTTGGATCATTTTTTAGCCTCCTCATCTCTTCTTCCGCACTTACACGACGCGGATATTGCTCCTCGCTCCCTCTCAGACCATGCCCTCATTTCAGTCCAGCTCCCAGCGCGATGTGCGCGTTCTGTACCTCCGGGCTGGCGACTCCGGGAATCCCTCCTTCACTCTGATGAAGTCACTCAACGGATTCGGGACGCTATAAAACATTACATCTCTGAGAATGACCAGGGAGGCATGCCCCTCGCTTCGGTTTGGGAGGCTCTGAAGTTAGTAATAAGGGGTTAATTTATTGCGGTTGCGGCGTCTGTCGCGCAACTTCGCAAAGAGAAACGTGTGGAGCTAGAAAAGGAGGTGGGAGAATTAGAGGCAGTTCACAAGCGCACCGGGGCACCGAGAGTCTGGAGGAAGCTGGAAACGCGGCGCCGCATGCTGAAACATCTGGACCTAGACAGGGCTGAGGATGTGCTCCTGCGGCTCCGGCATAAATTCTACCTCAGTGGGGATAAGTGTGGGAGGATACTCGCACACAGACTTCGGGCGCAAGCGCAGGCGTCTGCAATCCCCTCCATACGGGACCAGAATGCAGTAGAACATACCACAGATGCCCTTATTGCCGATACCTTTCGTCAGTTTTATCACCGCCTCTACTCGAAGGGAGATGCCCATTTGCATGATCCAGGGGAATATCTGGCCTCCTGCGATATCACTCCCTTGCTTAAGTCATCCGCTGACAACTTGGACTCCCCTATTCGCATTGAGGAGGTAATATCGGCGATAGCGCGGCTCAAAGTGGCTAAATCACCGGGTCCGGACGGCTTCCCGGCCCTGTTCTAGAAAACATTTTGTGCGGAGCTGGCTCCCCTTTTAACGCGGCTTTTTAACTCCTTCCTTGACGTTGGGGAAGTGACGCCCTCCATGTCTGAGGCGGCAATTTCTGTAATACTTAAGCCCGGGAAAGAACCTAGCGAGTGTGGGTCGTATAGACCGATCTCGCTCCTTAATATAGACGCGAAGTTATTTGCGGGTGTTTTAGCCTCACGACTTGGTCCCCTCATGGATAATATTGTGGACCCGGACCAATCCGGCTTTATACCAACGCGGCAAGGAGGGGATAATACTAAGAGGTTACTGCACCTCATTGACCTGATACACCGATCGCGCACTCAGGCCTTCTTGCTCTCGATTGACGCGGAGAAGGCTTTTGACCGCGTTGATTGGGAGTACCTATTTGCGGTGCTACGCACTTTCGGGTTCTGAGATAATTTTATCCGGTGGGTTCGTTGTCTATATGCCTCCCCCACGGCGGCGGTGCGGGTCAATGGGTGCAAGTCGACCCTGTTCCCCATTGCCCGGGGCACGCGACAAGGCTGCCCCTTGTCCCCGCTCTTGTTTGCGCTCTACATGGAGCCTTTCGCCCAACGCATTCGCTCAAACCCCGACATCGTGGGCCTTAAATTTGGAGCGGATATACATAAAATCAGTATGTATGCCGATGATGTCATCCTCTCACTCACACAACCCCGAACGACTCTGCGGTACTTGAATAAGGAGCTTACTACTTTTGGAAACGTAGCAGGGTTTAAGGTCAACTTTACAAAGTCGCAAATCCTCAATATCTCTATCCCAGAGACGGAGGTGCAGGACCTACAACAAGATTTTGCATTCCAGTGGGTGTTCACCGATATCACATATCTGGGCATTCGCCTGACCTAGTCTATCGCTAGGACGGCCGCTCTTAATTACACCCTATTGATGGAACAGACGACCAAGGCCCTGGCGGCCTGGTCACGTCTCAAACTGGCGTGGTACGGCAGGATAGCGGCAGTGAAGATGACATTGTTACCACGCATCTTATACATCTTCCAAATGCTCTCTTTGAGCCCACCACCGGGCACGCTTCGGAAGCTGCAGGGACTCCTTAATAAATTCTTATGGGACAATAAGAAACCGCGCCTCGCATTTACACATGTAACCTCCCCGAAGGCACAGGGAGGACTCGGCTTCCCGATAGTGAGTGCCTATTACCATGCAACTTGCCTCCGTTACATCACGGAATGGAAAAGGCCCCTATCCAGCAAGCACTGGAATTTTATGGACCAAACCGTAGCCGGACGGAACATATGGCGAGAACTGTGGCTACCGCGCAGGCACAGAGCGTGGGGGCTATACTCCTCTCCGGTTACCTCCCTGACTCTCAAGGTTTGGGATCGGTTAGCAGTCCCGAAAGGGTGGACCACCTTTCCTTCCCCTATGTCCCCCATTGTGGACAATCCCGACTTTCAGCCGGGATGTGCATCTCCGATCTTCCATCGCTGGAGGGAGGAGGGTTGTAAAAGGGTGGGTTCCCTGTTCGATCTCGAGGGCATGATCCCCTTTCGTCAGTTGAGTAGAGATTATGATTTACCAACGTCAGATGCCTTTCACTACGCACAGGTCGCACACTGGGTTACGCGGTCGGAGAACTTCGCTCTCATGTCCCGCCCCCTGTCATCCTTCGAAAAATGGCTGGTGTATAAAAAGGATGATTGTAAACTCATCTCTGAACTTTATTCCATGATTATTACACACACGCAGTGGCACCGCACAAAAGCGCAAATTAGATGGGAAACCGACCTAGGGAGGCCCTTATCGCGCAAAGAGTGGGAACACATTTTTTACAGAGCGCACCATACTGCCTCCAATACAGCGGGAGCGGAATCTGCCTATAAAGTGATTACTCACTGGTATTATACTCCAGTGCGCATTAAGGGTTGGGACAAGTCCAAGTCAGACCTCTGCTGGCAGGGGTGTGGGCTTACTGGCACACTGGTGCATCTGCTGTGGCACTGCCCAAAGCTGGTGCGCTATTGGACAGCAATCATTAATGACATTGATGCAGCATTTCAGATTACATTGCCTCGTACTCCCGAATATACATTATTAGGCCTTCCCCATCCTAAGTTCTTCCCGCTGAAATCCCTGAAGGGTAAACAGATTGCCATGGCATTACTTGCAACACAGCAGGTGCTCCTAGCGCAGTGGAAGTCCCTGTCGATTCCAGACCCTCGAGATTGGATTCAGAAGCTCTGGCAACTCTTAGCAATGGAGCGGTTATCGCTCAGTGTAGATGGGAAAGGCAAAGAATTTATGAAGCTATGGGCTCCTTTCTTGCAGATCCTTACCAAAGATATGAGAGAAGTAACGTGCCCGAAATATCTGCAAATTTTGCGACTCATACCCTTAGAACCAACTGGTGCATCCACAGATTGAACTGTTAGATGGTTGACCATTGATTAGCGACAAGGGTGCACTGGCTTAGACAGACTCGAACTGATGCGGAGAGAGGGTGGAGGGTCGGTAGGGGGGAGGGAGGGTTGGTTTTTTTTGTTTAATGTTTCTTATAAAAGTGGTACTTTCGCTAAGCGCCTTAAAGACTCACTAGGGATTGAACTCATCGCGGGGTCGCCCTCAGGGATGTAGACCTGAACGCTGTGTCATGCTCAGTAGTTTTCGCTCTGCCGGCGCTATGATGTAGGCAGCTAAGCTGTGTATTTGCTACCTAGCGACCACGTAATAAAAATGATTGATTCCTAAAAGCGGAGAGCGAGTGTCCATTTCTTCATGCCAGAATAAACTTTATGCATAACACAAAGTCTTGAAGACCAACCTCTGCTTAGGAGGATGCCAGTGCAGTGTGATTCAGGCCTGCAAAATATAGTTACATCTCTTTAAGCCACAGAGGAGTCCGGAATCTGTATATAAAGCATTTTACAACAATCTACCCTAGACAATATTCATGCCAACACCAACTGCATAGGATACTGAGCAGGAAAGGCAGTATCTTTCTTAGCATTCTAAGGTCGTAAAAAAGAAGCAGATTAACTTGATTTATTCTGGAGTTTCAAGGACAAATAGAAATCCAATGCGGTCAGCAGAGATTTGACCTTGGGAGGTCGGGGCAGAGGACTGTTTCATAAGCTTGGCCAGAAGTGGAGTTCTGCCATTTATCAATCAGTGTTGTTACAAACCAGTCACATCTCCGTTTTACTGCCATTCGACCGTAGGAAAACATGAGACATTCAGTTCTGAACAGGAGAAAGACAATTTGTCATATTTTCAGTCGTATTAGATGTGAAGTGGTGAATACGGACTACAAATTAGTATCTTTTGCAAAGGAGATAGAAGAACAGTCAAATGATCTATAAGAGAGGCAGAATGTAGATGTTAAACATCATGGGCGAACAAAGAACAGTCCTGGGGAACCAGTCAACCAACCACTTGAGCTTCAGAACGGAATGGGGGAAGAGGCAACGTTTGAAAACTATTGGTCAGGAATGCAGCAAACTAAGCTAGAAAGAGGCCATCAAGTCCCATCTTCTTCAGATGATTCAAGAGGATATCATGGTCCACAGTATTGGATGTCATGGACAAATCCAGCAGCTTGGAGGACCACAGATTCTTCCTGATCCACAATTGATCTGAAATAATCAGGGATAAAGAAAAGGAAGCTTCAGTGGATCTAGGCAATTTGAATCCTCCCGATAGTGGGCCAGTTGCTAAACTGCTACACTGTTCTACAGTTTTACTTAGGGCAGACAGAAGCGTTAGTGAATGGTGATAACAGAGCTGAGGAACATGCTTGGAGGAAGGAAAATGGGCAGAGATCAGCAGGAGGACACTATTTTAACTCCCCGAGTTAAGGCAGGCCAGGAAAACGGTTAACCAGACATCCACTGGTTCATTGAGCTCCACTTAGGGAAACTTATCCTCCAAGCAGGAAAGCATGTTATGTATGCCTAAGTAGATCTTATTAATTCTGGCCATAAAAAAAGTAACTATTTTATCACAATATTCTGGTGAAGCCAGTAGTGGACAGGAACTACATGGTGGGAAGATCACGGACTTTAAAAAGTCCTCTTATGGGATTTTCCAAGCCTAGGATAGTATTGCAAATGTAGGAAGGCGTCACCAAAAAATGTTTCCTTTTATATGATTTCCATTTTTTCTATACTCTCAGGTATCTTCAATATCATTAGAGGCATGCCACTTCCTTTCAATCCGCCTTAGAGCGAGACAACTTTTCCCCAATGATTCAATAAACCATCCATTAGAGGGTTTTTATACCTGTAACTTGCACTGCTTAATGGATAAATTGATCAGGGTTGGCCAATAAAGACTCATTAAAACTAGCAAATGAAAAAGGCACAGAGTCAAAGTCTGGAAACAACTTAAACGCCGTCTAAGTTCTCAATAAGATTTACGAAAAGGCAGTAGCGCGGGTGGTGGGGTGAGGGGTTGAGGGGTTGGGGGTGGGGCAGAGGACGAGAACGAGGGGGGAGAGCGGATCGGGGGAATACAAAAAATGAATTTAAACTGACATACCTGGGTGTCGCCGGGTGCTGCTGCCTCTGCTCCATCTCCTCTGTGCCGCAACAGGAAGCTCCCAGAATCCCCTGTCCAATTACAACGCTGCCTCAGATTGGTCTGAGACACGGGGATTGGCACTCAGACAGGGGTTTGGAGGCTTTGCATGTTCCTCACCAGGCTGTGTAATGCAGCCTGGTGGGGAAGATGCAAAGTGTGCATGACGGTTTGACCAGCCCTCTTGGGCCGGCCAAAGCATCATGCCCACTTTAGAGTGTGCTTTACACTCCTCCCCCTGCTCCCTGCACTGGCCAGCCCGGACCAACCGCCCGCCCCCGAGCAGGAAGGAAAACTACAACGATAATGTTCGTTTTTATCGTTTTAGTTTTCCTTTTTACACTGCTCGCAGAGCAGTGGTGGGACGCTCCTCCGCCTTAGCAGAGGAACTGCCGCTGCGAAAAAGTCAAGTGTTATGCACTCGGAGAGGAAAAAATGTTTACAGGCACTACTGTGCACCATTCTCTTGAAGAACGCCCCTGACACGAGATTCATTCAGTTACTGGATCCTCTGGGCCCTGAATAAACTGTTCTCGCAGTCAATCTACTTAAGCCCTGTCACTACCCAAAAGCTCTAAACTCAACCTGCCACAGCCATTTGTGGATGATCGGTGACATATACAAACTTTACCCACAGTCTTGACACCCGCCTGAGGGGGTTCCAGGGTGGCTTCAAAAATCACTTCATCTACCTCTACAGTGGCTGCCCTGATTTGAGATGTCCAAAGAGCTGATCTCTCACATCAATCTGGGCAATCATGAGTTTTAGGAACTGAGTAGTATATAGGTGTATCCATAACCCATTTCTAGGCCCAGCCACTGTCCATGCTCAGATTCCTTTTCACCAATTATCACAGGCCTGAGGCCCATAGGAGGGCTGGATTGGTAACTTCAAGCTGCTTGGGCTGCAACACATATCTGAGCTTCACTGAGTAATTACAGAACAGGTCCATGCTGCAACACAGATCTGACCTTCACTGAGGAGTAAGGGAGCAGGTCCAGGCTGCAACACAGATCTGAGCTTCACTGAGGAGTAAGGGAGCAGGTCCAAGGAAGGACAGTGCTCCTTGAAAGTAATGACTCTTTATACCAGCAGTTTAACCTACTTAGAACTACCGTGAGCTTGTGCAAATAGGGTAATTGAGACACAGACTCCTTCCTCTTGCCAAACAAAACCAGCCTCTCAGATATTGAGGGCTGGGTTCCACTAAATAAAGAACATAAAGTACCTTCACCCAAACTCTCCTCTTACTCATGTCTGAAATGTGGATTTGAAATGGCTGCAAGATGCTATGTTGACATTCCAGTACATAGCCAAACAAATACATTATTGCATAGGGGTTTGGAGACTCCTATAGGTATGCTAGCCTTTACAGGGCATGGAGATAGTGGTTTGGGGGGGTAATGGACTATGGTACCTGAAACATGGAAAAGGAACCTTAAAAAGTGGTTTGCCGCAATATCGTGTGCTTCCAAATGAGGTTCTACAGTACCCACCAACCACTAATCACATTAAGCCAGTACCATACAAGGGGAAGTATCAGGCAACAGAAAGACTTTAGATATATTTCACTTAAAGATCCTCTATTCTTGAGTGAGTCTTACAGCAGAGATGTATAATTTGAAATGCAGCAGGTAGTTACTTACCTCCTAATAATGTGTGATTACTGCAATCTTTCTTTTCTTTTTTTGCATTTTATTAAAAAGAGATTAGAAGCTAATGTGTCTTGAAGCAGCAGTGTTCAATGTCGGTCCTGAATGGATCCAAGTCATCCCACACTTTTAGAGTTACCTCTTTAGATTCCTTTACGACCAATGAATCTACACGGGAATCATTTACAACGTTGATATCTAGAAAATCTGGCACCGCTTCGGCCCCGGGACCTACGCTGGACACACCTGACATAAAATAACGTTTTTTTATTAGAATAGAAAAGGGACATGTATTTAAGTAAGTATAGTTGTGCGGTTTAATACAATGGCACCTAAGAATAATCATTCAGTTCCTGAAAAACCAACTTGCATGATACTGCAACATGTTACAAGTGAACACGAAAAGTAATTACTGTGAAGAGGTACCCTAGTGTTGCAAAAAAGCACACAAGGGAAAAATGGCAGAGTAAAATGCACAAAAAAATTGTTTATTAACTGCGTTGGCATATATTGATTTGCACTCTACAAACATACTCTGTTTGCCTCATGCTTTTTAAGAATTGTGATTATTTCTTGTGCTTTCTGTAGCTTGCAAGTGATATAAAAATGTAAATTATGGCACGTTTAATTGGCAAAAAGAACACAAAATGTAAACCACGCAGCATGAAAGCAATGAATACTTAAAGTAAGCATTTATGAAATGCTCTGTTAACAAAAGCAAACACGTCACGTTCTGCGGTAGTTTGATAAATGGCAATTTATATCTTTCCCTTTCATCCAGTGAACTCTTTTAGCGAGATTGTAGCTCATCGTTATGTTAGTATCCCATTATGTTTTTATAGCATGGAAGAAAGCACAAGACCAAAAACTTACATAAACCTTGTTTTTTAAAAAATGCAAAGCTCTTGCGAGAAAATAAAAAGAACACCTTTATACAAGCCTATATTTAAATGTTATCAAAGGTGCAAATGGTATCCATCTTCCATGCCACCACTAAATTGTTTCAGTCTCTGGGCGGGCTTCATAATCATAAAAAGAAATGGGGCTCTTACAGCTACGGGTTCTGATCAAGATGGGCTAAGCTTGACCTTGGACAATCAGTCTTCATCCACGGGTAGGTGATCACCTTAAGATTATTACCAGCAGAAGCTGTGGCCACATTCTACAATGCTGACACACAGTTGGTGCAACTGTAGTGGTTGCAAATTAAGAGTAGAGTAAAGGTGGGAGAAGCTTCAAGTTTTTATTTTGCGAATTTCCTGTAACTAGCGAATACTTTGTTTAATACCGATAGTTTAAAAGGTTTTCTGCATTGCAATTTTGTATTAAAATCAGACATTTTGCACCCCTTGTAAGTTGCTAGTGGAAAACAAATATTAACAACATCCAACTAGGTTCAAAGATGCGAGGCTAAGGGTTCCAAATCAAATTGCAAGAAAATCAGATGTTGGATTTGGCCGTTTCTGCAGGATCATCTCCAAACTTTTTGCCTTCACTCTCCTGTTTTCTGAGCCCGTTTTTGTTGGCTTTAGTATTCTGTGCACTTCACCGCTAACTAGTGCTAGAGTGCTTGTGCTCTCTCTACGTTAAACATGGTAAAAGTGGCTTACACCCAGTTGGCACATTTAATTTACTAGTAAAGTGGTAATACATGTAACCAGGCTTGGTAAATTAAATGCTACTAGTGGTCCTGCAGCACTCGCTGTGCCACCCACTTAAGTAGCCCTTTAAACATCTCTCAGGCCTGCCAATGCAGCTTCAATGTGCAGTTTTAAACTGCCATTCTGACCGGGCAAGATAAATCTCTTGCCGGGCCCAATCTCCCTTTTTATTAAATGTAGGTCACCCTTAGGGTAGGCCCTAAACAGAGCAGGGTGCAGTGTATGTAAAAAGCTGAACATGTACTTTTAAGTTTTGCATGTCCTGGTAGTGAAACTCCTAAATTTGTTTTTCACTACTGTGAGGCCTACCTCCCCCATAGGATAACTTTGGGTTAACTTATTACCTTTAATAAGTGATAACGTTTAGGAATGGTAGCAGGTAGGAATGTCGAGTTTGGGGTCTAAAGAATTGTAATTTAAAGCCCTCTTTAATGGTAAAGTTGGATTTTAAATCACAATTCTGAAAATGCCACATTTAGAAAGTTAGTTAAACAAGAGGGGTTGGGTCCTTATATACAAGCGAGGTTGGACCACTTATAAAGAGCAAAAAAGAAACAAAGTGCCTCGCCTGAACCACTTGCAAAAGTAACTTCATATATTGATTAAGACACTTAATTTCATGATCACACTGTTTAGTCCCGTTTCATTCAACCCATTGCAAAACATTTAAAACAAAGAAACTGAAAGTTCGTACACAATATTATCCATTAGTGGCAAAACATAAATCTGTCTAACCTTACTGAGCACAAACAGATGACATGCTAAATTGTGCTATCCAAAACACTGTGTAAAACGTGTTTAGTTAGATAAACATGAAAGACTAGTTCTATTCGCTACAGAAACATAGTGCGGTTAAATGTCCATAGTCCGATAACTTGAAGTCAGTACCCTTTTTAACAAAACCAGGGGCTGTGAAAACACTTTTTACACTCAGTTTTGTTGGGATAGCACAGTTAGTCTTGAGCTATATATAAAGTTACTTTTGCAAGTGGTTCAAGCGAGGTACTTTGTTTCTTTTTTACACTTTTAGAAAGCTGGTATTTTCTTGTCATAACCATTTGGTGCCTGGAGCTTGTTTACTGGGTCGCATGACTAGGTGTAGGTGGCACTTGGCCTTTGTTTATTGCTCCCAGACAGTGAAACAAAGGGCCATAGGTTTTGGCAGGACAGGCCATCTCTGACTTGATGAGGGGGAGGAGCAGTCACCTACCACTCTTGCACATCACAAAGGCTCGGCCTGAGCACACTGACAAAGAGTTTGACATTAGTCTATTGTGACCCCAGACAATCTGGGGCCAGGGCAGGAAGGCAGGAAATTCCAAGCACCTCTGGGGGTGGAGCCCTTTAAAACCTTCTCCTACTTTAAAGAGGCCACCAGGTATACATATTGGACCCTCAGACCCAACTCTTCAGTACACCTCTGGACCTGTGGGAGACTCAGATGTACTGCTGTTCTGCAAGTACTGCTATTCTGTTGCCCTGATGCCCTGCTGCCCGAGTAAAAGGACTGGACCTGCATCTTGAACCCAGAACCACAAGAGTGACTCGAAGGTCTAGTTGGCTGGCCTCCTAACCAGAGCCTTAGGGGCAGAAGGCTACAACCATCTTTAACCCAGCACCTGGACTCTGTCTGTTGTGAGTCCTATCCTCCCCCCCCCCCCCAAGTGGTCCCAACCCAGTCCTGGACCCTTTTAAGTGGCACTGAAAGGGCTCTGCCAGCCCAGCAGCGGTCCTGTGAGCAGAAGCAATGCAGCGCGACATCTCTTTAAAACCACTTTGGAACTGACGCAGTGCGACCCATCCCCGACACCGAACCTCGAAGCTTGCAGTCTCCTTAGAACTGTTGCAGAGCAATGCATCCTCAATGCAGGCCTTCGCATCTCAAGCCCCTCGCCAGCAGCATCCTCGACGACTATGCAGGACTCCACATCAGATCTGCAGCTTCTTCAGAACCAGCCAGTGTGCGATGCATCTTCGACGCAGAACTTCACATTGCAAGCCCCTCACCGATGGCATCCTTGACGATTACGGACCTCACACTGCAGCCTCACAGCTCCTTGGAACCATCGCTGCATGACGCATCCTCGACGCAGGATCTCACAGCACTCCCCAACCAGGATTTAAGGTATTCTTGTTTAGTGGGCCTAACTGGGTTCCTGTATCCGGCCCGCGCTCCATCGCAGCTGGCCTGACCTTGTGACTTTGTCCCACTGCGTCACGACCAGATAACCACAGTTGGAGCTTTGGGCTTCTAGCCACTATTCTTAAAAGTTTGAGACTGCAGATCTCCGGTTCTACTGATTGGATTTTTGTCGGTTTGGTCTAAAATAATTTATTAAAGTTTACTCTATTTTTCTAAATTGGTTTGGGATTTTTCTAGTGTTGTGTTTTCTCTGTTACTGTTTGAAGTGCTGCATAAAAACTTTACACATTTCCTCAGAGTTAAGCCTGACTGCTTTGTGCAAAGCTACCATAGGGTTAAGCACAGGTTAAGTTGGGGTTTGCTTACGTTTCACCCACCTCAACCAGTAACCCAATTTCCAACAATGGCACATCGATTGTCAGTGCCAAGTAGCACTTAACCCCTTCGGTGCTCACGACGGCCGGGAGCCGTCATGAGTCACAGTGGGGCTGTGCTCATGACGGCTCCCGGCCGTCGTGACACCCACCCACGGGGGAAGCGCTGGCGCTCCCCCCGTGGGACACCGATCTTGCTGCCTGCACCGGGAAAGGCAGGGGAAGCCCTTCCCCTGCCTCCCCCCACACCCTCTACCACGTCATCAATGACGTCAGCGCGGGAGTCGCGCTGACGTCATTGAGGGTTTCCCTTTGTTCGCCCTTGCTTCCAGCGCGTCGGGAAAGAAAGGTGAGGTTCTCGCCGTGGAGGGTGGGGGGTATTTTTAAAAAGGCATCGGAAGAAAGGAAAGGGTTTCCCTTTCCTCCGATGTCTTTTTAAAAAGCATTCCTGCTGCACGATCGCGCCTGGGGCGCGATCGTGCAGCAGGAATGCTTGTTTTTTTATTTTTTAAAGCCCAAATTGTGTTGGGGAGCGGCCCCTTGGGCAAGGGTCACTCCCCTTGGGGGAGAAATTTATGTAGTTGGGTCTGCCCCCCTTGGGGGGGGCAGATCATTATTAAATTTTATGTTGAAAAGGTGTGTGTGCCCCCACTGGCCCTCCAGGGATTTATTATTTTTTTTAAAGCCCAAATTGTGTCGGGGAGCGGCCCCTTGGGCAAGGGTTGTTCCCCTTGGGGGATACATTTATGTAGTTGGGTCTGCCCCCCTTGGAGTGGGGGGGGGGCAGATCGTTAT
Organism: Calotriton arnoldi; assembly: GCA_963921515.1. Taxonomy (NCBI): domain Eukaryota; kingdom Metazoa; phylum Chordata; class Amphibia; order Caudata; family Salamandridae; genus Calotriton; species Calotriton arnoldi. The sequence continues at coordinate 288,094 of CAWUFW010012597.1, forward strand.
TATTTTATATTAAAAAGAGGTGTGTGCCCCCACTGGGCCACCTGGGAAACGCCCAGTGTGTGTCGGGGAGCAGCCCCTTGGGCAAGGGTCGCTCCCCCTGGGGGAGCAATTTGTTTAGTTGGGTCTGCCCCCCTTGGGGGGGGGGGGCAGATCTGATTAAAAAAACAAAACAAATAAGTAGGTGTGTGCCCACTAGGCCACCAGGGATGTTTTTTTTTTTGTGTAAATGCCCTTTTGTGTCGGGGAGCGGCCCCTTGGGCAAGGGTTGCGCCCCTTGGGGGAGCAATTTGTTTAGGGGGGTCTGCCCCCTGTGCCCACTAGGCCACCAGGGATTTTTTTTAAATTAAATTATGTTTTTGGGGAGCGGCCCCTTAGGCAAGTGTCGCTCCCCTTTGGGGATCATTTATTTTGGCCGTTTTTGACACCTTTGGGGGCAGATCGGCCTTGTGAGTCTAGGCCCATCCGCCCCCAAGGGGGGCAGAAGCCATTAGACACCAGGGATTGTTTTAGTGTTGTTGGGGAGCAGCCCCTTGGGCCAGGGTCGCTCCCCTTGGGGGAGCAATATGTTTTTGGGGAGCGGCCCCTTCGGTAAGGGCCGCTCCCCTTTGGGAAGCATTTATTTGGGCCGTTTCTGACCCCTTGGAAGGGCGGATCGACCCAAATAAACAATTAATTTTATGGTATGCCCACTAGGCCACCAGGGATTGTTTTTGTGTTGTTGGGAGCGGCCCCTTGGGCAAGGGTCGCTCCCCTTTATCGGGTATTTATTGTGGTCGGGTTCTGCCCCTTTGGGGGCAGATCGGCCCTATGTTTTTATGCCCATCTGTCTCCTAGGGGGGCAGAAGCCAGTAGACACCAGGGCTTTTTAAATGTTGGTGTTGGGGAGTGACCCCTTGGGCAAGGGTCGCTCCCCTTTTATGAGGGTGAATTTTTTGGCTGTTTCTGCTCCCTGTGGGGGCAGATCGGCCTTATTCTTTTAGGCCCACCTACCACCTTTGCTTGGCAGGTGGATAGTATGTGGACTAGTGCATTATTTGCATATGTGATTGTAATGTTTTATTTCTCCTTTTTATTCTAGTGTAAAGCTTTTGGTTCCTGTTTGCGGTGTCGGCAGTGGTTCTGCAGTTTTGCGTAGTTGCATTTTTTGGTAAGAAAAACTTTTTGTTGTATTTACTCCAAATGAGTATTATTGTCATGCATGAATGAATTTTTTGCAAGTGGTGTTATAATGGCAGCATATTTAGTTAGTGTTTTGAGCATGAAATTCTTTGCGATGTGTTTTGCATTCTCTTATGTGTAATTTTCTTTTCTTTTGTAGTGGGATATTGTTGATCCTTACTGTGTCTCTCAGAGTAGGTGGTGGTGAGTCTAGCTGCTTCTGGCAAGTGAGTGGTATCGTTTTGGAGTATATAGGTCTTTCTGATAAAGACGCATTTTGTCTATTACTTATTTTACAAAGTGTTTGTTGTTGTTGACTTGTTTGACAAGTTACCTTTATTAGTAAGGATTATGGCTAGCCGTAGAATGACTGCTCAGCAGGTTGTTGGTATGCTGCTTGAATCTTCCTCTGAGCAGGATTATGAGACTGACAGTGTGTCTGAGGGAGAGGAGGGAGGGGAAGATTCAGGCAGTGAGTTTTCTCTCCACATGGAATCATCGGATGATGAAGATACTCTCAGTGCGGATGAAGGTACTCTCAGTGCGGATGAAGTGCCTGTTTTAGAGGGGGACACTGATGTGCCGATGGTGCAGCAAGAGACATCGGTATTGCAGCCTGAGGCTGCAAGGCTTCCTACTGGAAGTGCTGGACTCTGGGTTGATCCAAACATGGTGCAGCCGGTGTTGCCTGCCTTTAGTGGTTATGCAGGGTGTAGAGTGGATTGCGAAAATGTTTTGCCTATACAGTTCTTTCAGTTGTTTATGGATGATGTATTTTTGGCTGAGATTGTTGAGCAGACTAATTTGTATGCTGAACAGTTTTTGAGGGACCACAGTGCCACACTTAAGCCCCACTCTAGAGCTACCCGGTGGACTCCCACAAATCTAGATGAGATGAAGAAGTTTTTGGGTTTTACTTTTTTGATGGGCTTGATAAGGAAGCCGTCCATGGCTTCATATTGGTCTACCAGTCCCTTGATGGCAACAGCCATATTTCCTGCGATTATGACCCGTGATCGGTATTTACTTTTGCTTCGGATGCTGCATTTTGTTGATAATACTTTGACGTTGCCACGAGATCACCCTGACTGTGACCGTCTTTTTAAGATTCGGCCTGTTCTTGATCACTTTGTAGATCGATTTTCAGAGCTCTATACTCCAGGGAAAGAAATATCTATTGATGAGTCTTTGGTCCTGTTCAAGGGCCGTTTGGTTTTTAGGCAGTACATCCCTAGCAAGAGGGCACGTTATGGAATTAAGCTGTATATGTTGTCTGAGAGTAGGACAGGATATGTTTTTAATTTCCGTGTGTACACTGGTCGGGATTCCACTATTGACCCCTCCCCCCCCTGGTTGTCCGTCCACTTTTGGAGTTTGAGAAAATTGTGTGGGATCTTGCTAGAGGACTGTTTAACAGAGGCCACCATTTGTACCTTGATAACTTCTACACTGCTGTGCAATTGTTTAAGGAATTGTTCAAAGTGGACACTTTTGCTTGTGGCACAATCCGCTCTAACCGTAAAGGTTATCCAAAAGAGCTTGTTTGCAAAAAACTTCAGAGGGGACAGTGCAGTTCCTTGCGTAGTGATGAACTACTAGCTGTGAAATTTGAGAACAGGAGGGATGTGTACATGCTGACTACCATCCATGATGAGAGTACTTCACCTGTGGCTGTTTGGGGTCAGTTTGCTGAAGTACACAAACCGGTGTGCATTTTAGACTACAATAAGCACATGGGTGGTGTTGATAGAGTAGATCAGAGGTTGGAACCTTAAACTGCTATTCGTAAGGCGTACATTTGGTACAAAAAGTTGGCCATCCATCTCTTCAATTTAGCAACTTTCAATGCTTTTGTTGTGTACAAGGAGTGTTCTCCTGAGTCAAAGTTGACTTTTGTTCAGTTTCAGCAGTCTGTGATAGGAAGCCTTGTTGTTGTGGAACAGGCAAGTGTTCCTAGAGTTGGAGTGGTGGAGGATGTGGCTAGATTGAAAGATCGCCACTTTCCTGATTTAATTCCTCCCACGCCCCAAAAAAACAATCCCTGTAAGAGATGTAGAGTCTGCTTGCGAAGAGGTGTGCGGAAGGAGAGTCGTATGCACTGTGCCGATTGTCCTTCTAATCCTGGGCTGTGTGTGCCCTCATGTTTCAGATTGTATCACACTAAAAAGAGTTTTTGGGAGCAACCGTGAGTCTAATAGTGTACTGCCTGGTCTGTATAGTTTTATATAGTTCAGTTTCACGTTTGGCAATAGAATGATGTCTTTAGTTACTGCTGTTGTTTTTGTAGTTATAGTTTGGTATCTAGTTGCAATTGGTTTGTGTTTTTTTCTTGTTTTAAAAACTTTTATGACGGTGTGCGTGGACTGGCGGTAGGCTGGCGGTGTGCGTGGACTGGCGGTTGGCTGGCGGTGTGCGTGAACTGGCGTTTGGCTGGCGGTGTGCGTGGATTGGCGCTTGGCTGGCGGTGTGCGTGGATTGGCGCTTGGCTGGCGGTGTGCGTGGACTGACGCTTGGCTGGCGGTGTGCGTGGACTGACGCTTGGCTGGCGGTGTGCGTGGACTGGCGCTCGGCTGGCGGTGTGCGAGTAGTGACTTGCTGCTGGTCACTACACACACTGCTAGCCGAGTGCAACTCCACGTAATCCATCAGCTTGTGTGATTGCTGTGTCAGGAATGTGGGCGTGTGAAAGTGATGGGCCCTTGAATGGCGCTGTCTGCTGGTGTGAGTGTTGTAATGTGATGGGCCCGCGGCTGGCGGTGTGAATGATTTTGTATGTGTCACAAGTATGAAAGGTGTATGAATGGCCTGTAAAGAGGTTGGTGCCTTGTCGTGGCTTTACAGCTCACGAGCTGCGAGTCACTGGTTCAGTTTTTTGTCCTTTTAATTATTGACAGTGCATTTCATTTTTGTGAAATCTCGTTAATAAAATTGTATATACTGAACCATCACTCGCCCTCGTGCCAAATCCAACCAGTATGTGTGTGTGCTTGAGGAATAGATGGCTGTGCAGTAATATTGGTCTTTTTAGTCTCTCTGCCAAGGTGTACATTCCATCTAAGAATAACCTACCAACTGTAGATATTGTCGTAAACTAAACACCCATGGGAGTACATGGTGATGTCTCTCTTGTGGATCCCAACAAGTTATCTTATCCACAATGTCCTGCAAACCTCAAAATGTCTGTCACATTTTCCTTGCAATATTGTGCCAAAATTTTCACACTGAAGAAATAAACAACAAATTACCTCAAAACGACCTGGTTTTGCAAGGGGGGTCCCATGACTTTTTGGCCCGGGGCTCAGCGGCCACCTAGGGAAACCTACCTAACCCACACATTTCTGAAAAGTAGACACCCGGGGGATTCCAGGGAGGTATGGCTTGCGTGGATCCCCCAACGTTTCCTTACCCAGAATCCCCTGCAAACCTGAAATTTTGATGGAAAAAAAAAAAATCACTTTTTTCACACATTTGTGTGTGGGAAAGTTGTGGCATCACCGGGCTGACACAAATTTCCTACCACCCAGCGTTCCCCCAGGTCTCTTGGCAAGGGCCCAAGGGTTTTGGGCCCTTGCCTGTCGCGGGTACTTGGGCCTCCCACACGAGTGAGGCACCGTTTTTATCGGGAGACCCGGGGGAACACTGGGTGGTAGGAAATTTGTGTCAGCCCGGAGAATCCACAACTTTCCCACACAAAAATGTGTGAAAAAAGTGATTTTTTCAGCTAAATTTGAGGTTTGGGTAAGGAAACGTTGGGGGATCCACGCAAGCCATATCTCCCTGGAATCCCCCGGGTGTCTAGTTTTCATAAATGTGTGGGTTTGGTAGGTTTCTCTAGGTGCCGGCAGAGCTAGGGTTCAAAAACTACAGCTAGGCACTTTGCCAAAAAAGGGTCATTTTTCACTGCGAAATTGAGGTGTGTCCACGTTGCGTTTTGCGCCGTTTCTTGTCGCGGGCACTAGGCCGACCCACACAAGTGAGGTACCATTTTTCTCGGAAGACTTTGGGGAACGCGGGGTGGGTGGAAATTTGTGGATCCACGCAGATTCCAGTACTTTCCACCACAGAAATGTGGGGAAAATGTGTTTTTTTTGACAATTTTTTAGGTTAGCAAGGGATTCTGGGTAACAGAACCTGGTGGGAGGCAGTCAAGTCACCCCATCCTGGATTCCTCTGGGTGTCTAGTTTTCAAAAATGTATAGGTTTGCTAGGTTTCCCTAGGTGCCGGCAGAGCTATGGTTCAAAAACTACAACTAGGCACTTTGCCAAAAAAGGGTCATTTTTCACTGCAAAATTGAGGTGTGTCCACGTTGTGTTTTGCGCAGTTTCCTGTCGCAGGCACTAGGCCGACCCACATAAGTGAGGTACCATTTTTCTCGGAAGACTTTGGGGAACGCGGGGTGGGTCGAAATTTGTGGATCCGCGCAGATTCCAGTACTTTCCACCACAGAAATGTGGGGAAAATGTGTTTTTTTGGACAATTTGTTAGGTTTGCAAGGGATTCTGGGTAACAGAACCTGGTGGGAGGCAGTCAAGCCACCCCATCCCGGATTCCCCTGGGTGTCTAGTTTTGAAAAATGTATAGGTTTGCTAGGTTTCCCTAGGTGCCGGCAGAGCTAGGGTTCAAAAACTACAGCTAGGCCCTTTGCAAAAAAAGGGTAATTTTTCATTGTGAAAATGTGGTGTGTTCACGTTGGGTTTTGAGCCATTTCCTGTCGTGGGCACTATGCCTACCCACACAAGTGAGGTACCATTTTTATCAGGAGACTTAGGGTAATTCTGATTTGTAAAGCAACTGTTATTACCTATTGACTTTCGATGCATTTCTGCCTTCCAAATGAAAGACATTGTGTAAAAAAGAAGTCATTTTAAAAAATGACCCATAATTCTCATGCTAGTATGATTATCCCCAATTTTGGAAATGTGCAAATATCTACTGTTTCTAAACTCTATATTTTGTTCCCATTTCAGAAATACATAGGTGTCTTTCATACCGATTTTTCCATGTACACATTTTTCCAGAACAATTGCTATATACCCGGTACATAATAAAAAACCATTGCAAGTTGCTGCTCAGTTTTTGGCTCTGGGTTCGTCGGGTTCTTGGTGAACCTACAAGTCCTATATATCCCCACAACCAGTAAGGTCCAGCGGATGTAACGGTATATTGCTTTCAAAGAACTGTCATAATTAGAAGAAGTTACAGGTGAAAACGTTGACACAACAGGCTGTTTTTTTCAACTAATTTTCATTTTTTCCTATATTTAACTGTTAGTTTCTATAAAGAAACCTTGATGGATCTACACAAATGACCCTTTGCTGAATTCAGAATTTTGTCTACTTTTCTAAAATGTATAGCTTTCCAGGATCCATTATTGCTTTCATACCCATTTCTACCATTAACTGGAAGGAGGTTGAAAGCACAAAAAATAGGCTATGTCCCAGAAAAATGCCAAAACTGTGTAAAAAATGTTGGTTTTCTGACAAAAGTCTGTCAATTCCCTAAAAGCTGGGGTAAATGGTGATTTCAGCCCCACAAACCCTTTTTTGATACCATTTGCAGGGAAAAACCCAGACGCTTTCAGTTGCAGCCCTTTTTTCCAATTTTTCCCAAAAAAACCAAAATGTAGCTGTATTTTGGCTAATTTCTGGGACCCCTCCAGGGAAGTCCACAAACCCTGGGTACCTTTAGAATCCCCATGATGTTGGAAGAAAAGGACGCAAGTTTGGCGTGGATACCTTATGTGGTCAAAAAGTTACAGGGGCCTAAGCGCGAACTACCCCCAATAGCCAAAAAAAGGCTTAGCACAGGGGGGGAAAAGGCCTAGCAGCGAATGGATTAAGAGGAAATGTAGCCAGTTTACAGGGGAAATGCTACACCAAAGTAAAAAAACACTGGAAAATCAGAAAACTCCAGGAACTATGGTCAGGCAAACGATGCAGGATCTACGAGAGACTTCACAAGCTTAATAAGAACTCTTCACAAACAAACAGTAACATGGCTATCCTGATAAAGATCTATGTGGTGTGACGACTAGGAGCAAAAAACTGGGATGAGATTGTTCTTGTGGTTCCCATTAGGTGCATAGTTTGATGCCTCTATATGCATCAGCTAGCCTGTAATTGGTATACCCGACTGTCAATAGTTTTTGCAACTATTCCTAGTGCCTATTATTCATTAAAACTATAGAGGCATATTTCTTCAGCAGACAGATCTAATATGTTTAAACCTGTACCACCAGAGGCAGACTTGGGAATATTTAAGTTTGCCTTAACACCTATCTTTTCTTGTAAAGCACTGTAAAAAATAGAAACATTCACAAGATGGTAGCGCTTCTCATTTTCCGTTCAGAGGTATTGTAGCATGAGCGCATGCGATGTGGCAGTTGCTGTGATAATTACTTATTTTCTGTTGAACAAAGAAGTAAATATGTTGTGTGAAAAGCATGAAAATTATACAGGTTCCTTTTTGCTCTTCATGTTTCTAATACAGTTAATTGCTGCATTAGAGCAAGGTATGCAGAAATACAGCACCGTTAATTGTTGAGAGAGTACAGAAGGGCACCTCCGTGACTACAAGCAGTCATGATGAAGAAAGTTAATGGGATCGCGTATATCTTGGATTCTTCGCGTTCATTTGTTTGAAATCAGAAGAATTTAAGCTTTCGTTTTGGTACGGAACTACAGTCAAAAAATTAAAATCTAATTGATAGCAAATCAAGCTGATGTGTGCTATTAGAGGAAGGGAAGGAATTCTGAAATGTTAATGATTTCCCAGAAAAGGATGCCTTCTCTCTACGTGGGTTTTTAATTTCAAAATGCATTCAAAATAGTGCATTCTTGCCACAAATACATTTGCACCATGAGATTTGAACGTTATACTGCCCTAGAGCTACCTTAGCTTGGAGAGCGATATATACATGTAATAAAGCCACTTACACAGCAAAAGCTAAGTCAACAAAGGAAAGACAGGAGCGAGCCAGTAAGGCAGACAAAAAGCTTGCTTGTTAGATGCTGAATACCTTCCAAAATATTTAGGTTTTTATTCCAAGAAAAGAATGAAGCGAAATACACTGAATAATCAAGGCAGTGTCTAAGTTAAGAACCTATGTTTGCTGGATGGTTTAGCATAGAAACACGAGCAAACAAGGTATCTAATATGGAGATACACTTGTTAATGTCTTAGACAGTAACTAATAATGGCAAATCACACAATGTGGGCGGGTGAGCACGATGGAATCTATGGGATGTAAAGAAGGGGTAAAGTAACAGGAGGAAGCGGGATTGTGAGCAGAAAAAGGAGCAGGGATCTGGAAAGGTCTGTGCTGCTGCCTTGGAACTTGGAGATTGAGGAGACCAAGACTATGGAACAAAACTCCTACACAAGGACTCGAGAAGCCGCGGCCTGCAACAAACAGCGGAGTCAGCTCATTAAGGAGTAAGACCTAAGTGGGAACAGAAAGTGAGAGCATGAGACAAAAGTTTGCATTCTTTGACCATGAGAGTGGCTACTAAACCTATTGTTGGGTTGAGTCACAAACTGTTGCCCATTAAAGGTAAAATGCATGAGACATTCTAAAGATTGAGATTTATCTGGACCTAAGGGACTTTAGAGTTGCATATAACATCTAAAAGACTTAAGACCTCACCATGGGAGCAGGATGAAGAAGCCAAATTACCACCTGCCAGGGAAAAGTAAAAGGAAATTCACAATCAATCCAGCTTTCCCAGAAACAGCAACGTTGGAGCTAGGTTTAAGATGCTTGGGAAAGAGGACCATATAGTAACTCATTCTTTTGCCTACTACCAGGGATAGAGACAGCCAGAAAGGTTAAAGATCATTCAAGTTTCCATCAGAACACCAGGATCAGTGATATTGATCACATGAGCTCTGTTTTTTTTAGGGAACTCAAAACGTAGTGAAACCCTCCCTTAATGCAAGAGTATATTATGCACTTTGAATCAGACACTCTCCTGTGTCATAATCAATCTTCTTCTGAATTTGCCCCAGTCTAAGATTCAGCCTAAAAAGGAGCTTACTGTTGCAGGTAGGTACAAGCAGGGACCTATCTGAACATCAACTTGTCTACCAGTAATGGAACATAGAGAGGGGATAAGTGGCCATCAGGCAGCCACAGAGCAAAGCAACATGCTGACAGTACCACCACAAACTGGTATTTAGTTTAGCAAATCAAATAATTAACACATTAGAAGACTGAGTAAGGAAAACGGAGTAAACAATTTCCTCGAGCTGCCGACTACTTTGCATATACAGTTCAAAACAGAAGATTTGGAAAATAGCAACCTTGTCAACAACCTACTAGTCTTGGTCCTAAAAGCCTGATAGAATGACTAGATTCTAAGCAGTCAAGTGTGGTATCGTTCTTGGCATTAATTGGGCCAGCTACAACTTCATCTTGGACTCTTTATACATTTCCTTTCACGTTTTCGGAGCTGCTTTTTCATTGTGGACTCCAGGCGGTTTTTAGAATCGTCTTATTTTAAGTTCCGTGCTGGGTAGCTCCTACCCTCAATGTGCAGTCACCAGTTGTTGAGGCACGATTCAAATGTATTTTGGACATTTGATAGCTGCTTAAAGTGAGTAGTTTTTATCCCTAGGTCCAATTGTACTTAGTACTATAGATTTTAGGTTTCAGTTTCCAAAACCCTGCATGTAATGTACGTTCTGTCACGTTTAATTGCCAAAAATAAAAATAAAAACCTCCTTTTTGTTGCTGGATGGACTGAAATGCCGCTGATGGTTCCTCCCCTGTATCACTCTACAACCCATAACTGAGAATATAACAACATTACCATATGGAGATAAAATTAGAAATAGCTTTGCCCTTGTCTAGGCATGCAACACAACATCGGAGTTTCCCCAGTTGATTTTCAAGTGTTGTTTTTGACTCCAAAGTTTGACCAGTTCTAAATACTGTGCTATCGGTTGTGTTCTTTTGTGTAGTATTCTAATTGAGTGCTGGATGATTAGGAATATTTTGGCTAGATTCGTGCTAAAGAAAAACAATATACATACTTTTTTTACGTTGAGGAATTTTTTTAAACAAATTCATTTGCTTTAAAGGTTACATCTGTGTTAAAATTGATATGCTTGTATGATTAGCTTTGTAATGTTTTTGTAACATTTTCAGTAAACCAATGGAGGAGGCCAATTTATGTAGTTCATTGATTTGATTTAGTCATTGATGCGTTGACACTTTGTGCTCCATTACTGCATTGATAAGAATTTTACTGGGTAAATTATTTCTTTATCATCTTTAGAAATACGACAAGTAATGCTAATGAGTGTATATATATGTGTATATATATATATATATATATATATATATATATATATATATATATATATATATATATACTTTGAGCTTATGAAAAAACTGAAAAATAACAACGCCATAGTGATTAATAAATCTGACAAGGGGGCAATGTTGTGTTATGGGACAGAACAGACTATGTCAAAGAAGCATATAGACATCTAGACGACGCTGCTTGTTATTGTAAAAGTACGCTGACACATGTGAAAAGAATCCAGAAGAATTACAAAGATGACCTGAGTAAATGGAGAAAAGATGGACTTATTTCCAAAGATGAATTTTCCTTCTTAAATAATGAATTTCCTGTGTTGCCCAATATGTATTTTATTCCAAAGGTACATAAAGGGGAACTACCTGTTCCAGGCAGACCTATTGTTTCGGCGATCAAAAGTACTTTTGAAAACACCTCTAAGTACATAGATTTCTATCTTCAAGATTTTGTGGTTCAGTTACCTGCTTATATTAAGGACACAACAGATTTTTTATTTCAACTCAGTAAAATAGAATGGTCAGATGATTACATTTTCTTGACTATGGATATCACTGCCTTATATACTAGTATAGCCCATGAAGATGGACTCAAGGCGGTGGAATACTATTTGGGTAGAAGACCAATTCAAATGTATAGTCACAATCAGATGTTGATGTGTATGATTAACTGGTGTTTATTTAACAATGTGTTCATGTTTGATAACACAGTATTTCAACAATTGCGGGGTGTTGCCATGGGGGCATGCTTCTCCCCCAGCTATGCATGTTTGCATGTAGGCTGGTGGGAGGAGCATGTCCTCAGGGTACGGCACGCCCAGGAATGGTCTGAGCACGTAATCAAATGGTGGCGTTATATTGACGACATTTTTGTCATTTGGAGGGGAACAAAAGATCAGGCGCAGACATTCATTGATGCTATGAATGTCAATACCCTTAATTTGCACTTTACAGCCCATATAGACAAAACAAGTGCCAATTTCTTGGACATTACTGTCCAATCCCAACATGGTAAAATGGAAACATGCTTATATAGAAAGCCTACATCGGGAAACTCGGTGTTACACGCTGGGAGTTTACACCCGCAACATACAATAGCCAGTATCCCCTATGGTGAATTTTTGCGGATTCATAGAGCATGTAGTACATTTGAAGCTCGTGATTTCCACCAAGATGAAATGAAAAAAAGACTAGAGGCGAGAGGTTATGTTTCCAAGAAGTTGGACATAGCAAGGAGAAAAGCAAATATAAAAGATCGCACTACATTGTTAAATCCAGATAGAAATACACTCATGGAATATATAGACACCAGCAATCAAACATGTAGAGAGGGTGGTGAGTTACAGTTAGTGACCACTTATAGTAAACTGGCTCAAGCTATTAAGGCCATTATTAAAAAACAATGGCCGATAGTTATGACCGATCCAACACTTAAGAAGGTCCTTCCCCAGAATCCAGTGGTCACGTTTCGCAAAACTTATTCTATGCGGAATGATTTGGTAAAGAGTAGCCCTGAAACTATAAAATCAGTGAATTGGTTATCACCTAAAAAAGGATTTGTAAGGTGCAGTACATGTAGAGCCTGCAAATTTGGTATCAATACCTCTACATACAAGACACCTTTCTCAAACAAAGAACATTTTATAAGAGAACATTACACATGCAGGACTGACCATGCAGTTTATGTACTTAGGTGCGACTGCGGATTGTGTTACGTAGGGAGCACGAAACTGCAGGTACATGTCCGCATTTTGCAGCACCTTCGGGCTATTGTGAATTTAGACCCAGCTTATCCAGTAGCAAGACATTTCAAAGCTGTACATGAGAATAACTTGAATTGTCTACAATACTTTGTCATTGACGCAGTACCCCTCAACAAAAGAGGTGGGAATCGGGAAAAACGGTTACGTCAGCTGGAATCTGAGTATATTGTAGAACTAGACACAAAGTTTCCTTCAGGGCTGAATATAGGAGAGGATTTACACAATTTTTTATAAATAGGATGTTAACATTATCTGAGTTCCCAGGTATTTGGTTCTTATAGTGCTGTTCCCCTTCTGTGGAGTTGCAACTATATTAGCTCGACTTGTTTATCAAACCAGACTTTTTCTGGGTTTATGCCAACTGTATGTCACTATGGTAATTCATTTGATTTTATTGAGTATTATTACATAATTTCCTTTATTCCATCATGGGTACAAACGGCGATAAGTGTCACTGGTACAGGACTGCAATGTATGTTTATACCTAGTATTAGTACTGTAATGATCTGTCCTATATTTATCACAGTGGCTCAATATCAATTATCTCTGCCGCCGTAAGATCTCCATTGGGTCTAGGTTTTATATCTTTTTGCACATGCACACATCAATTGTTCAATTTTGCACCCTTTGCACTTTTAGCATTTTTCAGTATTATATAGGCATGTATTTTTTCAATTTGGCCTTCTATATTTATATTTATTGCGGTTTTTGCACACCTTACATGATGCATATATTTATATTTCAAGGTGTCCTGTTTACATGAGAAGCAACATCATATCGCTACATATTTTTACATCTTTAGAATCATCTCATGTATCCTAGCTTTTTGGGCAACAGCTTTTTAATATTTTAAGCAATATATTTATATCCACTATATGTCGATGTTTACATATGCGTATTTGCACATGTTATATATGCTGGGGCATTTGCCGGTTTATGGTTTAATGTCCATGCATTTCTTGCCATTTTGCACATGATACACGGGTCATAAGTACTTTTTTATATATACATATTTTATGTTCAGGAGACAAGACATTATATTTGCTGCTAGTATATACACTTTTTAGATAAAAACATTTATAGCAACTAATGTATTTAGACATTGAGTATTTTTAGCATTGTTAATACCATACCTTTACTAGTTTCCTGTTGATGTTTACATTAGCATATTTGCACATAATATAGAAAACATTTTTACCCGTGTATGTGAAGAAAAACAGACAAACACGTTACACTCTTATGTATTTACTTATGTCATCGACATTAGATTGGTTCCACACTTCAGTGTTGATGTGCTAGCAAAGCCTATATTTATGTCTTTGGCCACTTGAAACTAGTTTACAGCTTGTTTCTCTATATATGCAATTGTGTATTGCAGTATGTTTTCTGTGTTCATTATCATGCCGATCATGTTACCGGAAGTGCTATGTTTGTTTTAAATTTCCTGCTTTGGAACATTTCGTCATGTGATCAAGGACACAGTTGGTGTCCGAAACGCGTCTGAGGCTGCACCTTTTCTTGTGGTAATAAAGCACGCATTCTGGCAACAGCTATATCTGGAGTCCGTAGTCCCATTTGTGCGCGCTCGCACGGGGATACTGTTAGTTGATATATATATATATATATATATATATATTCATTTATTTGTGTATTTCACACATTAAGTATATATGTATTTTTTCATTAAAGTGTTTTCTGAGTTCACAAGTTAAATAACAGTGACTGGTGCAATGGTACCAATTTTGTCCGCCCAAGAACAAAGGTACACCCAGAGAAATACTGGGCCCATTTCACAAGGATTTTGCTATGAGTAGGTGTGACTTGCTCTTGCAATATTCCTGAGTGAACCAGTAGCACTACCTGAGTAAGTTACACCAAATTCCTAATGGCCCACTCACTTCAGCTGGTGTGTTTAAAATTTCGGGGTAATTCGTCAAGTGGGGCCGAGAAAAAGGGGGTGTCCCGAAACGAGTTTCCATAGGAAACTTTAGGCACAGCTACAGCCCGAACTGCTGAACGGAATTACACCAAATTTGGCAAAAAGGTAGCTTTTGGTTCAGAAAGCACTCTTTTTGTTAAATGGTGTAAATCCGTTCGGTAGTTCCTGAGAAATTTAAACATTTCTCAAATATACAAATGGGGACGCGGAGGATTTTCGAACCCTCCCGATCCCGAGCCTGCAACCTGACTGGCTGCTAACACTTCAAACCAGGAAGTGTTGGCAGCCATCTTGTGACTCGGTTGAACCGAGTCACAAGAAAAAAGGTAAAAAGAAACTGAAAAAACAAGAAAAGGGGTCAGGGTAGAAACACCCTGACCCCCTAGGCCTGCTCAGGGGGTCCCAAAGGGACCCTAGGGGCAAAAAAAGCATTAAAAAAAAAAGAAATAAAAAAAGAATTAGGCGGGATTCGCGGTGGATCCGCGAATCTGGCCGGAAATGTTTACACCCCTGCGGACCACCACCTCCCCAGGGTTAAAATACAGTTGGAGGGGAGCCGTGCGGCTCACCTCATGGAGCCGTAAATGGCCCTGGGGACCGCCACCTCCCAGGGCCAGCTCCAGCCCACCCCCGGGACATTGCAGTTTGCTATGCCATCCCATAGCAAACAAGTGCTTCACTTTGAACAAGTGAGAGAAAAATGCTCTCACTTGTACAAAGTGGAGCACTTTGATTTTTACCCCCAAGGAGCTGCATCTTAGCAGCTCCCTGAGGGTAAAATGCAATGCCGGCTCCCCCAGGAGGCGCGTTTTCAGAGTGGTGGAGAAAGGGGGCATGGCCTCTGATGACCTCTCAGCAATCCCACTGTGTGGGGTTTACTGGAGGTTATAGGTGGGCTAGATGGCCCCTAAGGACCCTCACCAACGAAGGGGACTTCATCCCCCAACCAAGAGCACGCCAGGAGGCGCGTTTGCAGAGTGGTGGTGAAAGGGGTAGTGGCCTGCTATCACAACTCAGTAATCCTGCTGTATGGGGCTTACTGGAGGTAATAGGAGGGGTAGTTGGCCCCCAAGGAGGCCCTTGGGGGCAAACTACCCCTCCTGTTACCTCCAGAAGGTCCTACACAGCAGGATTGCTGAGAAGTTGTCAGAGGCCACGCCCCTTTTCTCCACCCCTCTGCAAATGTGCTACCCGGCACACTACTAGTTGGGGGATAAAGCCCCCTTGGCTCCAGAGGGACCTTGGGGACCAAAAAGCCCTCCTGGTACATCCTGTAAGCCCTACACAGCGGAATTCCTGAGAGCTGGTCGGAGGCCCAGCCCCCTTTCTCCTCCACTCTGCAAATGCGACTGCTAGTAAAAAAACCTTAGAAATTCACTTTAAAAAACCAAAGGTTTCTGGGACGTTATAGTTAGGAATTAACATTTTAAAAAAGCTTAGAAATTCACTGAAAAAACCAAAGGTTCCAGGAACGTTATAGTTAGCCTGACATTTCATTCGTTTAAAACCAGAGAAATTCAGCCGTTATAAATAGCGGAGTTAACAATAACTCGCGCCCCCGCAATGCACTGCTTAAGACCACACATATTACATCAGTTGGTGTATGAGTGCCTGATTGGATGATTCAGTGGGTGCGTGAGTAACTGTATAAGTAAATAATTAAGCATCTCAGTGAATGTATGTGTAAGTGACTTGTTGTGTGAATGTCTGTATCTGTTAGTTGGCGTCTAGGTGGCTGCATGGGTGTGTTACTGGGTATGTGAGTTTCTGTAAGGGTGAGTGATTGGTTGTCTGAGTACCTCTATGGGTGTCTGTGAAGGTGGGTGAGTCAGTGTGTGTGTGTGTGTGTGTGTGTGTGTGTGTGTCTGTGAAGGTGGGTGAGTCAGTGTGTGTCTGTGAAGGTGGGTGAGTCAGTGTGTGTCTGTGAAGGTGGGTGAGTCAGTGTGTGTCTGTGAAGGTGGGTGAGTCGGTGTGTGTCTGTGAAGGCGTGTGTGTGTGTCTGCGTGTGTGTCTGTGTGTGCGTCTGTGTGTGTGTGTGTGTCAGGGGAGAGGAGTAGGCCTAACGGCTAGGGCGGTCGACCTCGAATCTGGGTAACTGGGTTCGAGTCTCGGCAATGACGCTGAACATCCTGTGATTCTGAGCAAATCACTTAATCTCTCCGTGCCTAACAAAAATGAATGTGTCCTCATGTAATGCAACTGGTGCTATGTAAAGCGCTCTGATACCCGATTCTGGTCAAGTTCGTGCAATATAAAACTCTGTAAAAAAAAAAAAAAATGAATGGATGTCTCAGTAGTATATGGGTGAGTAACTGCATGTGAGAAAGGCAGTATAGGTTAATGTTGGAGTATAAGTGACTGTATGTGTGACTGAGTGATTGCACGATTGGCCGTATGGGTGAGTGTGTGCTTGTATCAGTGACTGTATAGGTAAGTGAGTATGCGTTAGTATCTGTATGAATAAATGAGTGTGTGTGTATAAATGTATAGGTGAGCAAATGGCTGTGATTAACTCTATAGGTGACTAAGTAGGCATGTGAGTAGATGAGTGACTGCCTGTGTGAGTGGCTGTATGAGTGCCTATATCAGTGGCTGTATTAGTGAGTGAGTGGGTGTATGAGTGCCTATATCAGTGGCTGTATGGGTGAGTGAGTGGATGTGTGTATAGACCTATGAATCAGTGGGTGGGTGGGTATGTAAGTACTGGTATGAGTGTGTCAATGGTTTCGAGAATGGTAGTGTGAAAGTTGGAGTGGGTGTATGAGAGGTTTTATGGGCTGTAAGAGGGTGCGTCAGAGATTCTGTGGATGATACCATCAGTGATGTCATATTAGATGCCATCAGTGATGTCATGAGTGATGTCACTGACCATGTCATGAGTGATGTAATATGTGAGGTCATAAGCAGTGCATTGTGGGGCGCGAGTTACAGTTAACTCAGCTATCAAGGCTGAATTTCTGTGGTTTTGTATGAGTGAAATGTCAGCCTAACTATAACGTCAGCCTAACTATAACGTTCCTGAAACCTTTGTTTTTTTCCAATGAATATATATATATATATATATATATATATATACATACACACACACACACATATACACATACACACACACACACACACAAACACACACATATACATTGTAAAAACCGGAGACCACCGCCGCCGCTCCTACTCGTCCTGGGTGCTCACTCCTGCGGTGGTGAGCCGCGGAAAATTCGAAAACAAGGCATGCCCTTCCCACGCCCAATGGAAAGCACTCACGAGGGTGATTGTGCAGACCCCCTGCAGGGGGTTGCACAATAAAGCACTGTTGCTAAAAAATCACCCTCCTGAGTGCTTTCCATTGGGCGTGGAAGGGCATGCCTTGTTTTCGAATATATATATATATATATATATATATATATATATATATATATATATATATATTTATATATATATATATTTATATTATCTACTGGCGGTCGCCAGTAGATAGTTATAGTTAGGACCTATTTTCCATAGGAAATCCGCAACATTCTATTTGAAATAACTCTTGCGTCGGTTGACGAATCTTCGCGAAATTTTCAAACTTTATGGCCCGCTCCGGTCCGCTCCTACCCTGAAAGTTTCGGGGTGATTCGTCAAGCAGGGGCCGAGACAAAAGGGGGTCCCAAAACGTGTTTTCCCCATTCATTTTCCCATAGGAAACTTTAGCCACGGCTACAGCCCGCACTGCTGAACGGAATTACACCAAATTTGGCAAAGAGGTAGTTCTTGGTTCAGAAAGAACCCTTTTTGTTAAATGGTGTAAATCCGTTCAGTAGTTGCTGAGAAACTCAAAAGTAAAAACACATATATATCTGGGCGGAGCCTAACCACACATGTCATCGTGAGATCTGATTGGCTGTCAGCACTTCATCCTGGAATTGCTGGCAGCCATCTTGGGACCAATATAAATGATAGTACCCCATTGAAATGCATTGTAGTGAATCGAAGATTTTGAGGGTTACCAAAAGGAGAACTATAAAGGGTGATAACAGACTTTAGTTACATTAGAATTTATTTGTTGATGGTACCATACTAATTTCAGGAATTGTGGTGTGTTCTAAGGTGATTTTACCCTGTGAAAAACCTTCTGCTGGGATATCATGAATCATGTTTGAGAGAAAACTATTTTCACATGCTTGTCCCATACAGTTTTGGAAGGTGCTCCAGAAGCTAAAATGAGAGCATATTTTCTGTAAATTCACATTATCTTTCTCAGTCATGTGAGAATGAAGTCTGACATTCTCAGTAAAACATGTACATCCAACAATGGCAGAGACTGTCAGTTGATTCCTTTGTGTTCTACTGCAGCTTCCCAGAGTGTTCTAAAGAACAACTAGAGTGCTAACAGCCTTACTTATGACAAAAGTATGGCACACCTGAAGCCATCTTGATTGGAATAAACTGGTAACACTTAAAACATTTAATTTAAAAAGGAACAAAATGAGGGGGTTCATTTTGCCATAGAAATTATGGTTAGTGCTGCAAAAAGAAAATTTAGGGCATGTTTTAAGTGAGATCTCAAATCCTCTTCTATTTCATTAGAACATTCTGACATGCAGACTGAAACAATCACTTTCAATATCAGCAGTAGACTTCCAGTTAACTCCTTGGTGAGCAGTAGCTTTACTACAGTGATCTAATGAACAACTAGAGTGCTAACATTCTGAATTTATGGCAAATGTGTGACACATCTGAATGCCTTCTTGATGGAATCAAAGTAAAAAACTGAAAGCATTTCCTACTGAGGAGACTGTAGTAAATGAGGAAATTAGGAAACTTCATAACAAATAAGTCTCCCAAGATGGCCACCGGAGAAAAAAGAGCCCAAATGTAGCACAAATATCACCCAGAGGTAGCCCACGTATAGCCCAATGACAGAAGTGTGCAAAACACTTTATTTTTTGTTTTTTTGCAGTTTTATATAGTGCAGACTGGTCAGGTATTGGAGTGCTTTACATGAGCATTGGTTACATCACACAAGGACAAATTCATGTTGGTTGACCCCTACACTACCCAAACACCACTGCACTACCCTAAACCCTAAATCTACCCCCTACACTACACAAATACCACTGCACTACCCTAAACCCTAAAACACTAGAACCCAGCACGACCCCCTACAGTACACAAACACCACTGCACTACCCTAAACTCTAAAACACTACCCCCTACACTACACAAACACCATTGCACTACGCTAAACCCTAAAACACTACCCCCAGCATGACCCCCTACACTACACAAACACCACTGCACTACCCTAAACCCTAAAACACTACCCCAGCACGACCCCCTACACTACCCAAACACCACTGCACTACCCTAAACCCTAAAACACTACCCCCAGCACGACTCCCTACACTACACAAACACCACTGGACTACCCTAAACCCTAAAACACTACCCCAGCACAACTCCCTACACTACCTAAACACCACTGCACTACACTAAACCCTAAATCTACCCCCAGCATGACCTCCCACACTACCCAAACACCACTGCACTACCCTATACCCTAAAACACGACCCCGTACACTACACAAACACAACTGCACTACCCTAAACCCTAAAACACTACCCCTACACTACACAAACACCACTGCACTACCCCTAAACTCTAAAACACAACCCCCAGCATGACTCCCTACACTACACAAACACCACTGCACTACCCTAAACCCCCCTACACTATACAAACACCACTGCACTACCCTAAACCATAAAACACTACCCCCAGCATGACCCCTACACTACACAAACACCACTGCACTACCCTAAACCCTAAAACACTAACCCAGCACGACCCCCTACACTACCCATACACCACTGCACTACCCTAAAGCCTAAAACACTACCCCCAGCACGACCCCTACACTACTGCACTACCCTAAACTCTAAAACACTACCCCCAGCACGACCCCTAAACTACCCAAACACCACTGCACTACCCTAAACCCTAAAACACTACCCCCAGCACGACCCCTACACCACCCAAACACCACTGCACTACCCTAAACCCTAAAACACTACCCCCAGCACGACTCCCTACACTACACAAACACCACTGGACTACCCTAAACCCTAAAACACTACCCCAGCACGACTCCCTACACTACCTAAACACCACTGCACTACACTAAACCCTAAATCTACCCCCAGCATGACCTCCCACACTACCCAAACACCACTGCACTACCCTATACCCTAAAACACGACCCCGTACACTACACAAACACAACTGCACTACCCTAAACCCTAAAACACTACCCCCTACACTACACAAACACCACTGCACTACCCCTAAACTCTAAAACACAACCCCCAGCATGACTCCCTACACTACACAAACACCACTGCACTACCCTAAACCCCCCTACACTATACAAACACCACTGCACTACCCTAAACCATAAAACACTACCCCCAGCATGACCCCCTACACTACACAAACACCACTGCACTACCCTAAACCCTAAAACACTAACCCAGCACGACCCCCTACACTACCCATACACCACTGCACTACCCTAAAGCCTAAAACACTACCCCCAGCACGACCCCCTACACTACTGCACTACCCTAAACTCTAAAACACTACCCCCAGCACGACCCCATAAACTACCCAAACACCACTGCACTACCCTAAACCCTAAAACACTACCCCCAGCACGACCCCCTACACCACCCAAACACCACTGCACTACCCTAAACCCTAGAAAAGAAACCCCACCCCATGCCCAATCCCCCTTACCTCTCACTCCTCGTGGTTCCTCTCTCCTCGTGGTTCCTGCTTCACGTCGTCTCTGAGGGGCGGTGCACGTCGTTGTGAGGAAACGGAACAGCCTCTGTTTCCTTACAACGACATGGATCGTCTACATGTTTTTTACAACGCATGGTCATTTACCATACATACCTTTACAACAAAATTTGTTGTAAAGGCATACGTGGTAAATGACCATGCGTTCTAAAAAATGCGTAGTAATGACTTCGTGATGTACAACGCATGCGAGGTAATGCATGCGTTGTAATGGTATCGCAAAGTAAAAAGTCGTTGTAACGGCTGTTTACCGATCGAAGCTGGCCCCTGTTCTTCAGTGAGACGTTTATTTGATTAATTAGGAGGAAGGAATGTGTTTTTTACCGAAAAGTGCATTCCCGGCTGTTGTATTGTGAAAGTGTCCGCGTGGCCTGGTTTCACTTCCGGTGAGAGAGTGGAAGAGTCTGTTTGGATCTAAAGGAGTTCGGTTGTTGGACGGGGCCGGCGCGACATGTCATCAGAAAACATAGCTAATGGAAAGCGTCCTCCCTGAAGTGTGGAGCAGTGCCATGAGAGGTCAACGAGTGTGCGTCCCACCGCAGTATGACCGTACCGCGTGACCCATGTGCCACCTCCAGGGTACGGGAGGCAGAAGCGGCATCGCAGGTCCTCTTGAAGACCGTTGTAGCACTAATTCTACATTTTGGTACTAGGGCATTTTAACTTCGTTGTTCCTGCCAGATACAAAGAGAAGATTCTGTGTTATTCAGTGCCCTTGTTACCTTTTTTGTGGGTTGTGGTGCTTGTCACTTCGCTGCCCCGCCGGTGCACACGACTGGGCACCCCACCTCGTGTGCCATCTGCAGGGCCTCTGCCCTCGGATCACTGGTTTTGGTTTCTGGAGTGGCAACATAAACAGTTGCTCCCAAAGGACTAGCCTGAACACTTAGGTGAATATCCCCTGCACCAGCATTCCACGGAAATTCTTTCCTAGCTCTCCCACGTCGACGAGGACGTCATAATAGCACGGCTCCGCTCGCGACACCGTATGACGTCATCGGAGCCATAAGAGAACCTCGTCGGCGTGCTGACGTCAGTTCCACCCATTTTTCCGTGCCACCGAGGCAAACAGGGGACCGAGACATTTTCACATGTATACATAGTATAATAAATATATATTCACTGAAAAAAACCATAGGTTTCAGGCACGTTATAGTTAGAAATTAGCATTTAAAAAACCTTAGAAATTCACTGAAAAAACCATAGGTTTCAGGGGCGTTATAGTTAGTTGGACATTTCACTCGTACAGAACCATAGAAATTCCCCCGTTATAGTTAGTTCAGCTAACTATAACTTGCGCGCCTGCAATGCACTGCTGATGACATCACATATTACATCACTGATGACATGTTCAGTGACATCACTCATGACATCACTGATGACATCTCAAATGACATCACTGATGACATCACTGATGACATCATCCAGTGAATGTGTGTTTTTCTGAAAATTAAATATGTTTTATATATGTATATCTCAAGGTCGATGGAAGAATAAATGGGTATATAAGTGTCTAAATGGATGATTTTGTTTTGTAAAATTGATTGTATAACTGACTAAGTGTATCTTAGTGAATACATGGGTTAGTGAGTAATGTTTAAATATGAAAATATCTGTATCAGTCTCTCACTTTGCATATAAGTGGCTGCATGGGTTGGTGAGTAGCTACATGAGTGTCTATATGGGTTATTAGTTGGTTTTTTGAGTATCAGTATGAGTGTCTGAGTGTCTGTATGGCTCGGTGGGGGGTATTACTTAGTGCATAGATGCATGAATGAGTGACTCACTGTTTGTATGTGTTGAAGACAGCATGTGTGCAGGACTGTATAGGTGGATGAGTATGTGTATGGGTGTGTTAGTGAGTGAATGACTGTCTCAATAGTGTCTTTATGAGTAACTACATACGTTTTAAACTAGTATATGTGAGTATTGGTGTATATAAGTGAGTATATGTGAGAGTGAGAGATTGGAAGAGTTCCTGTACAAATAAGTAGGTGTTTCTATAAGTGATTGTTTAAGAGAGTAAGTATGTGTAAGTTTCTGTAGAAGTAAGTGTGGTAGTGTGTGTATAACTGTATATGCAAGTAAATGGATGTTTGATACTTTGTTTGCATGTGTGACTATGTGTGTGAGTAACTATGGATGAGTGGCGGTGTGTAACAGGATGTATAGGTGTATGAGTACATATGATGAGTGAGTACATGTATGAGTGACTGTATAGGGACTGTTGGTGAATTAGTGGATGTGTGTGTAGATCTTGGAATTACTGAATAGGTGTGTTGTAACTGGTATTGGTATGTCCATTGTTTTGAAAATGTTAGTTTGTATTTTTGAGTGTGTGTATCAAAGGTTATATTAGGGTGAGAGGAGGTCTGCCACTCTATCACAAGGATGATGTCATGAGTGATGTCATTTGAGATGTCATCAGTGATGTCATGAGTGATGTCACTGACCATGTCATGAGTGATGTAATATGTGACGTCATCAGCAGTGCATTGCGGGCGCGCGAGTTATAGTTAGCTGAACTAACTAGAACGGGGAAATTTCTATGGTTTTGTACGAGTGAAATGTCCAACTAACTATAACGCCCCTGAAACCTATGGTTTTTTCAGTGAATTTCTAAGGTTTTTAAATGCTAATTTCTAACTATAACGTGCCTGAAACCTATGGTTTTTTCAGTGAATATATATATATATATATATATATATATATATATATAAATAAAAAGTTATCTATAGTAAAACTTTACTTACCCATAGAAAATTGCCTTCACTATATTCTTTTCCTCTATATTTTTGACACAATAGTCTGTCCCACGGTATTTGTGTTTCCGAAAGATTGTCCAAACACCCTGCAGAGGATAGGGGAGCAGCAACAGGGGGTAAGCAGGGTAAAAGGAGCAATGGAGGCCTATACAGGTACTTTATACAACTTGGGGCCCTCCCAAAAAACATGACACCCACTGCAACGGTTAGGTGAGCAATGGAGGAGATGGTTGGTGTGGGTGAAGAGGAAGCAACTGGTGGGGGCAGATACTGGAGGGCAGGGGAAAGCAGCACAACACATGAGAGAGGAAGTAAACCCATACTCTTATGGAATGCTTAATGCTTAATGAAAAAGAAAAAAAAGGAGATCCTTAAATGTGAGCAGTCAGCCAATATAAAGGATGGTAAAGAGGCTATGCTCCAAGGGGAGGGGAAAAACTTAAGAAGGCAAGCCAACGATTTTCCATAGCACCTGCATGAAGCACTAGGTAGTATAATATCTATATATCATCAAGAACTGGTGCTACATTCACACGCCAAAGATACACGTCATGGATCTATGAAGCAGCTCTGGTTACAAAATGCTGTGGCTCCAAGATGTGTACATCAACTTTATTTAGTTCCAGTATGTACTGCTTGCACAAAAGCAAGCTATGGCATAGATACGTTTTACCATTACCATTTCCCACAGTTCTGGAACTGCATTTAACATCCGTGGCTAGCAAGACCAAAAGCCCATAGGGATTGTATTCTTTGCAAGGTGGGACAGCCTGAAGTTAATCCTTAGATGCCGAAAATTAAATATTACTGGGGTCTTCGATGAATTTCTAGTCATGTGATCACAAATGTGGTTATGTATAGCCAACTACTAGTGTGATGACCAGTTTGAATATCATGGACAATATTTGGACATCATAAATAGACACACGTGTATGATACTCGTGACATTGGATAACTGTTGCTCTGGTTACTAAAGACGAATCACTTTAAGCCAAGTTCATATCAGTAAATTCAAACAATTTTATGCAGTCAAAGTCAAAACGAGCTTTCTATTATTTTATGCATGCTGAGGAACTTTGTTCTATTAAGTTGATCAGACCAATTTAAATGCTTTAATGCGGATAGGGTTGTTAAGAGGGCTAAGAGGGGTTGGGAAGGGAACCTATCAGACGGGTTTCATTACTAGTGTATCTTTCGGTCAGGCTTGTAGTACTAAAAGTTCCGTTTTATTGTATAAAATGTTGTACCCGTTGGATTGCAATAATGTAATATGTGCATACTAATGCCACAACACGGTTTTATTTCTGTCTAGTTAAATGTAAACAAAAAATTATATACAAATTGTTTACCACACTATGAACTTTCCTTTGGCAGCGCAACATCTGCGCATTCTTTAACTTAATGCTCAAATAAAGGACATTTTAATGATGCTAGCCAAAATGCTTAAGCTTTTCAAGAAAAACAAAAATAGAATCTTCACATTAATGTCAATACTTTTAGTTTTAGAATGAATCATGAACAAAAGTTACACGCTCAGATATGGTACTAGGGTTTATGCACTATAATGCAATTCACCAACAAAAAGCACATTCATTTCAACCAGTTAATTGACTCACAGATGAGAAGATAATCGGTATGAACAAGAGGTGATAATTTGCAGGTTAAAACGTGTTAAATAGTTGAGAGGAAGTCTATTTAGCTCAATTAAATCATGTAATGACGAGATTTCCAGAGTCTGCAGTGCGAGACATCCTCTCCGAGTTTGCTATACTGATTAGAACGAGCGGAGGGTGCTCAGAAAGAATTAGTGGCGGTGCCCAAAGCTCTGCTCAGAAGCCAGCGACTGCAGGTATTAAATGTCTGCACGACGAATACCACAGCTGTATAGTCTTGAACTCTCTAGCCCTTTATTTCACTCTTGGAGGTTCCTGTGCCCTTTATGACAGTTTTTTTTTCTTCCTTCTGTTTTCCTGTTTTCCTCTTTCTTGCTCTTGGGAAATGTCAGATGAGGAAAAGTAAGAGCAGGTGGTCCCCAGTGCCAACTACCGGCTCAGATTAAGCACTAGAAAGAATGCTTTGAGTATTAAACACATCCATCCTGCTGAATTGCATAAAATAGCTGCTTTTCCCAGCATCCTCCTGACATACCAAGCCTAGGTCTCATGCTGACTAGTCAAAGAGGGCGAGTGGGTCGTAATGACTTTGGGGAGGACAAGTAGGACTAGAAGTAATGAATTATATTGGTAAGTAATTGGGACATTACCTCCATAAGCTTTGTCCCAGTTACTACAAAAGAGGAATGCCACTACCAACCAGGCCTTCAACACCATAAATAAACACATATAGACAAAGCCACGTAATACAGCACATAGTTACTTTATTGAAAAGCAACATTTTAATGGATGAAACTGACAATCCATTCAGCAAATGTGTTCCCATTAGACACCAAATCTCGAAGCCTGTAATCATGGGTGAAGGTATTGGAAGAAACCAGAGTAGCAATTGTGAACATTTTAGCAAAAGGCAACCCTATTCATTGGCTCAAGCAAGAACTGAACCACAGCTGTGAGAGAAATCTTGTACAAAGAAGAACAAAGCTATAGTGCACCAAATCCACTAAATGATGGTCATAAAAAAAAAGCTTTCTGCCCCTGCCATCCTACCCCAAAGGTGAAAACAAATTACCAGTTAAACAAGATCTAGACCTGTTCAAGCATATCAAAGGAGTCCTTCTGACCTCCAAGACATCCCATAGCAATTCAACTGGGAAGGCAGGAGGAGGAGAAATTGGCAATATAATCGGTTCTGCTCTACCCATGCAGAGGCAACGTTTAGAAGGATAATCGGGTCAGGACACCAAACTATCCCATCTTCTACTATAAACAAGTAGGAAGTTAGAGAGAAAAGCACCCAATTCTGATTGCAGAAGTGACTACACTAAAAAAAGCCACTTTCATGGCCAGAAACATCAAATATACAGAATCTAAAGGCTCAAAGTAATGAGATTGTAAAGCCTTCAGCACCGTTGGGAAGAGAAAGAACAAGTTACAGGTTAAGACCAAGAGAAGTTCTTTAGAAGGCAAGGGACTAACAGCTCTGCATCATATAGAGTGACCAAAGAATCATGAAACACTAATAACTGTCCAGTGAGCCCTCAATAGAAGTTTAATTCAGCCACAAAGATAAACAAATTCTTAAAACATGATAAACGATTAATGGGTGTTAAAAAAGAACGGATGAAAGAGATAAATGTATGAAAGAAGACTAAAGGTAATTGCATTGAATGGTTGAGCTTGAGGAGTGAGGGGCACTTCCTTCATGCATGTTGACAGTATGCAGTTAAGTTTCTCACATCTGTGGCCAGTGGGTACAGCCCCAGAGCATGCTGAAGTGAGATAAGTGTCTCATTAACAAAACATAATTTACAATAAAATATGGACACCCAACTTGGGAAATGTATTCTGACGCCTGGCCAATGGGCTCCATTGCACCAAAACACAAAACATTTTCTTCAAAAAGATTTCACATCAAACAGTAAATCGGGCAGACATTAGGTTTCACACAAGAGGAAACCAACAAAATGTATTCTCTATTTAAGGAGATGATACACTAAGTTACTTTAACAGGGAATATCAATGATAACATTAGACAACTGGAATACTTAATGAGACAGAAGTTGAATCAATGCCTCCATGCATCAACTTATATTCTAAAATAAGGAGAAGACAATGAGATCTTCATATAGCACTTTATGTAAAAATATGTTGAATACTGGCATATGATACTCAACAAATGTTTGTTGCACTTGATATTACTGATCATTGAACAGCTAGCAACTATACTCAAAGAATTAGATGAAGAAATAGTACAGATCAAAAAAGATTTCTTTAAAAAAAATAACCTGTGTGGGGCAAAATATTGAAAGACAAGTTTTCGAAAGAAATAAACAAATGAAAACTATGACCATTTAAGAGGGATACAATAGATTACAAACTACACTTAGTTTACACAAGGCCAGGTATGTCAAAACTTATTACTAACAAAACAAATAAGGAAAGCTCAGAAGAAGGTATTCTTTCTGAAGAAGAATCTTACAAAAAATTCAAGGAGAAAGCAAAAATGAATAGTGATCAAGACCCAGGCACTTAAAAGGATAAATCTTTTTTATTGATTACTCCAGCTTTAAACAAAAAAACCTGGAACCATAGAAAAGAAATAGTAAACCAGGCACGGAAAAAGAAAAGACAGTAGTGCAAAGTCCAGTGAAACCCCCAGATCAATATTTCGAGTAAAGAACTATGGGCCAGATGTAAAAAGCCCTTAGGAATTCGCAAACCTTGTGATTCACTAGATCACAGATTTGTAAACACAAAAGGGCTTTTTTCTATGTACTAAAGATATTTTGTGAGTTGAACATTCCTTTAGGACTTATGGCTTGCAACAATGAATGCGGTCACGAACCATTGATCAGTAACCTAAACCTCAAATGACTCCCACCAATTCACACTAGAATGCCTTTCTCTTTGAGAATGGTGTTAGCAGCCTCAGTTGGGAGCAGGCACTGGTTCATTTGAGGATCACAAGTTGATTTACACAAAAAAGTGTCTTGTTTCATAATGCAAATACAGGGACAGTGGTCTGCAGTTCCTTGGAGGCCACCATCCCTTTGATTTTAGCCAAACACAAGGGGCAGCAAATAGTGATCAGACTCTTTAATATTCATTAGATAGGTCATTCTACAACCCCATTACTGGCCACTTGCGATGCAACCTCATTGACCAAGTTGGTGTGTAATTTGAAACCACTTTTTGTGACCAATCTTGATACAACTGGGCCTAAATCATTTCCAATTTAAATTCTAGAATAATGAACATAGTTTGTAGTGAAATCCAATACCAATATCCTAGAAGCAGACATAGCACTATTTTGTTTCATGCAGTCTCAGATTGAAACATTTTTTAACACTGTAGTAATGCATACTGAAATTGGAATAAACACGATATATGGAATTCAGGAATGAAAACACCAGCATGGCCACTGTAAGCCACAATGATTGGACAACTTGAAAGGATTGGGTTTAGTGAAATAAGAATCTGAAATTTCTGTGAAACCACAGACCTGACAATCTAACAAATAAGGAAGAGTGTGGCTGAACCTAGCAAATAACAGGGACATTTCTGAAAATGGTTGACTGGGGATCACTAAAATTGAATATAGAATTCAGGACTGAATATACCAGCATGGCCACTGTAAGCCACAAAGATTGGACAACTTGAAATGACTGGTTTTAGGGAAATGAGAATTTAGATTTTATGGCAAGACCCGGAGGCTAACATTATGCAACATTCTTTATTGCCACCACTCCAGCAGCTCCTTTAAAGAATACAGAACTTTAGAATTCTGAATAAGTAAAACCACAGAACACCCAACACACAGTCTTCCTTTTTGCTGCTGCTCCTGCAGATAAGTAACTGTGTGGAGAGTGTGAGGAAATCAATGAGGAATTGTATGGAATATATGTTATGATATTACTTTTCTTTAAAACTAGCCGTTTGTAAATCTGGTCGTAAAGTTGTCGAGTGAAAGGTTTTGTTTGGAAGAGGTTTGTTATTTTTGGTGATATTTTCATACAGGAAAGCTTTTGGAGTCATGTTTCTTTATGGATTTTATTAGTGTGTGACTGCAGCATATAGTTTTTGACCGGGACGCAGTTGCGCGGAAAATAATTTTATTTGTTTACTTACTTAGAGGCCGGGGCAGTTGGTTTGTTGGTTAACTTTAATGGCCTCCGCACACAACAGGCTCTCGAGGTCGGCTCTGGGAGAAGAGGCGCGTGCCAGGTCAATGCTGTCTTGGCTTTGTCTCTTAGGTCACGTGAAGGGACTGCCTCTGCCATTACATGCTTTATGCGTTCCTGAGCCACCACAGCAGCTCTTTCCTTGACTCCTGATCTAAGGACAACATTTGGGAATATGACTGATTGGTTCGAAAGCTTTTCACTTTGAGTCTTTGGAGGGTCCGTTAGTAAAAGGGGCCTGAGAATATTGCCTGGATCGTAGAGGACAACAGGCCCAGAATCTGTGCCAAAACCCCTAGGGGAAATTCCCTTTTCCTTAGCACCATACTTAGCTCCCTGCGTAGCTTCCTTAGTTTTTCCCCAGCTAACTTCAATTCCACCAGAACTCGGTTTACCACAAAGCCTAAAAACTGCGTATCCTGACTTGGAACCCGGCAAAACTCTTTTTTGATTTATTACAAAGCCCAGTTGAGTGGTTAGATCTGTATGATAGAAGACCAGTTCCCTGGACTGACCCATTATTAAAATATTGTCTAGGTAAATAATTAGCCTCACTTCTCTTGCCCACAGCTAAGCTGCTACGGGGCTAAGGATTTTGGTAAAGCACCAAAGTGCTGAAGAGAGGCTGAACAGGATACTGCAGAACTGCCAACGCTTGCACTTCCGGGTAAACTGAAGGAATTTCTGATGGGGAGGCCAAATTGGAATAGTCAAGTTTGCATCTTTGAGATCTTGTCTTGTTAACTAATCTCCTTTCCTCAGGACGTCCCATATTTGGTAAATCCCTTCCATTTTGAAGTGGTGATAGACCACCTACTCGTTTAGATCTTTCAAATTTATCACAGGTCTCATACCCTGGTCTTTCTTCCCGACCAGGAAAATATTGCGGACTAAACGTAAGTTGGGATTCGATGCCTCTGGAATAGCTCCTTTGGCCAATCAGTCTTCTACCTCTTGTGACACCAGTTTTGAGTCTTCCTCTGAGAACACCATTTCTCAAGGTATCTTCACTTGAACTGGGGGCTTAGAAACTCAAGCTTTTACCCCTGGACAGTGTCCAGAATCAAAGGAGCCCGAGTCACCAAACTCCAATTCCCACAACATTGGGCCAGTCTGCCTCCCACCTTTATAGGGATACCTGAAGGGTCTTACGAAACTCTTACATGTGGAGAAGCCTCTCTGCCTTAGATGTCCTCTGGAGGATCTCCCACAGATCCTTTGTCTCTGGGGGTAGAAACCCTGGTGGGTACCAAAGCCCATCTGGGCTAAATCTGCCACCACGCCCAAGAAGGGTCCAGATGAAGCCTGACCACGGTTGAGAAACTGACCCTCGTTCTCCCAGCCCAACCAAAAAACGTTGTCCTGAAAAACCCTCTTGATGCCTTCTGAGATTTTTGAATGGAGCTAAAAACTCCCACGTACTTTTCCATGTCCTTAATAAAGTCCTCACCAAAGAGGTGTCTCTGGGAGTAAGGGCCCCCTTCCTTGCTGGCCAGTTTCATCTGCTTTGGATCGATTTTAAGGAGGACGTTCTTCCTTCTCTCATTGGAGAGGGCAGTGTTTGCATTCCCTAAGAGACAGACAACCCTTTGGGCCCACTGGCGCAGCTCTTTAGTGTAGCTCTGCAAAATGGGCCAAGCACAACCTGTTCAGCACTTGATTCTAAGTCGTAGCGATGGCAAGCAGTCAAACTTCTCAAGGAGGTAGTCTGGAGATGCTCAAGCTGATTGCCTAATCCAGTATTTAATTTCAAGAAGAACATTACTTTAATGCACATGATAACTAAATACTAGACTCACAACACAGGCAACATACAATTTAGTGTCCTGAGGCCTTAATTTGGATGGTGCCTCTACCTGTTGCTTTCTCCTGGTCCCTCTTCTGACATAGGTGGTCCCCCCTTGTCCTCACCCCAGGGTCAAAGTAACACCATGATTAGGCTCAGGTGCAGGCCACCCCTTTTTTTTTTTTAGTAAAGTGTGCTCAGTCTTTAACAGTTCACATTTACAGTCCTCACAGGGTGATGCTTGGTTGCTCAGTACATGCTGGA
The DNA here is from genome assembly GCA_963921515.1 of Calotriton arnoldi. Classification (NCBI taxonomy): domain Eukaryota; kingdom Metazoa; phylum Chordata; class Amphibia; order Caudata; family Salamandridae; genus Calotriton; species Calotriton arnoldi. The sequence goes on from CAWUFW010012597.1 coordinate 319,730, forward strand.
TTTGGTGCAATCGGGCTGCGGTCCAACTTCAGCTCCTTGCTTCTGGGGCACTGCAAATAGGTACCTCTGCCAGGTTTTCATCTGTGGCTGCAGACACCCTTCTAGCAGACTTGTCTTCGATGAAATTACTGCTTCATGTCTCTGAAAGCCATGTCACACAGACAGCACAGTGGTCACCGCAGAAGTCTTGATCACACACGGAACAGATGGGCAGGTGCTCAGCGATTAGTGTGCCCCTGCTCTAGCCAATCTCATCCCAGCCATGCACATGCCAGTCTTCGAGGGTAGTGTGGCCACGCATAGGCCAATCTCAGTTGGGCAACACTGGCACTCATGCCACTTCTCTCGGGCAAGGCGGTTCAGTTCATGCCGGGACTACTTCTGGTACTGTGCTAAGGTCAATCTGTGATTTCGTCTGTGTACAATGGCAAGGTATATACCAATCTTCTACTGGCACAATGGTGGTACAGTCCTCACTGGCTCGAATCACAATACAGAATGGACTTCAGCAATCTTTTGGTTGCATTTTATGGTTCCCACTATGAGCCATGGGTAGAGAGTCTGTTACCCACGACACTGGGGTACAAAGATCACTCTCTGAAGTCCTCCTTTTCTGGCAGACCCCATCTACCCAGGGACCATGCTGCAGCTTGCTCCTCCTGGAAAGTCACACCTGAAAGTTTAGCAAGCTCCTTCCTCTTAGCAGCAGGAAGACTGGCTTCTCAGTGCTTCATTTCAGATAAACAGCTTTACCAGCCAGGGGTACACTCAGGTGGTGTCCCATTACCTCTAGAAAGCTGGCTGTCAGGTAGACGCCAGCTCTGGTTGCACAGCCGTCCTAGGAGTAGTCTTTGGAGCACTCCCTTATTTGGTCATAGAGAACTTGGAACTGGATAAGCAGAGCGGTGGAGCCCACTTTTATACAGTCAAAGCAGATAGGAGATGAGTAGCCACCATCTGTGCTTTCAGCATCAGATTGGGGTGGTTCTCTTTTCACGTGTCTTTTTAGTACTGGACTCCATATACAGTCTTTATGTAAAGTGATGCTTCTCACATCAGCATTGTCCCCGGCCTGGAGAATCCACACCAGAGGCACAAAGAGTTGTGAGGTTTCTGCACCAGACTGTCGTCAGCCAACTGAAAACTGTGATTAGGGGAAGACAAAAAGTTGTGCTTCTCTTACAGAGCTCCCCTCAAGCTGCACAACAGAGTTTGCAGCCCCACCTTTCATCCGCATCAACCAAAAAGCTTCAGGAAGACTAATCAGCATCCCCTGCTCAGTAAAAGTTCTAACTGAATTTTTAAATGAGACTTTTCTCCTCTTTGCTCGCTTCAGTTTTTAGGTCTCTGTGCTCCAGCTATGTCAGCAATATTGTACACTTCCAATGTCTGGGAAAAAACCTCTCCTCCATCCTGTGCAAAATGCCAGGCCAATGGTACCCAAAATGGAAGCCACAAGCTTCCATTTCTCCGATTCATGGAAGTCACAAGCTTCTATTACTCAGAGTCATGCAGAGGCCCCAAAAAACATTAATTAATTTTTACCCAAAACCCTCATCTCTGTCTGAAAAAAGGAAAAACCAGGAGGATGGTGGGAATGACAGCTTTTTAAGACACCTACCTAGGGATGGGCAGGTGTATATTCACAGCATTCTTTCCTGAATTTTTTTCCTGTTTTGATATGGGATTCATCTAATGTGTAATGATTGGGATGAGGACGAAGGATCAGGATGAGGACGAAGGATCATCGTTAAAATGTATAAGGTGCTGTTTTAAAAGCACTATATAAATTAATCTGTGACCATGCGCTCTACAAATAAGCATGTTATTTTAGAAATAGAATGGTCAGCATTGCACATCCTGGCATGAAAAGAGCTGGGAAAAACAACAGAAGCACTGAAGAGGTGCCGTAAACCCATTTTCATGCAGACACTTAAAAGTATTCACCCTTGAATTGGTCTCCCTCCTCCTCCTGTGTCCAGGGTCTCCCGGGCTATCAGATGGCGGTTCCAGAAAAATATCTAGTGGCAATGTAATGTCAGTGCCCCCTACAAATGAAGATGAAACACTGATTGCAACTGATGGCTTAAATACCTCAGAAAAGGGGTGTTGTTAGCTGTGGGAAATTAGAAAAATCCAAGAGGTGTATTTTCCTTTTAAGTGGCTTTTTTGACATCTGTCCAGGGGATGGAGGTGGGGGTGCATGTTGCAGTAGAGTTTGGAGAATAACACAAAAACTGGACAGACTAAAGAGAATTGGACGTTCAGACACACACATGCTACAGCACACAAAGATGTACTGAGCGCAGTATTCAAAGAGCAGGTAATGTGAATCAAGTGAGCAGTGTAAGACATGGGCGATAAGCATGTAAGTGATATAAGGAGCATGAGTTATGTAAGAGATGTGAGTGATGTAAAAGATTTGCAATATGCGAGTGGTGTTAAGTGTGAATGATATAAGCAGGGTGAGCAGAATGAGAGGTGTGTGTGAGGTGAGCAGTGTGAATGTTGTAAACAAAGTGTGTAACATGCGTGATACTACTGAGTGGTGTCGGTGGCAATAATGGGAAGATTGATACATGTGCTTCGAATGTTTGGAGTGAAATGAGCAATGTGAATGCATGAGTTATACAAGCGATGAAAGCGAGGTGTTAAATGTAAGTAACACAATAGTGCTTTATGATGTGATGTACATAGCATAAATTATGAGAGTGGTGTGTTGCTAAAATACTAGCCTAACTGTGTGCATGTAAAATATCCTAAAAATTTAGCAGGACGTCTTGAGGCCTAATTTACAAAGCCCTTTCAGCTGTAAACATATATTGTATGGCTGAAAATGGCGACATTTCAGCCTGTAAGTAATTCATACAATTTCTGCAGGGATAATACTGCAGTATTTTCTGCCACCAGTGCCCAAGTATTCGCATTAGTGACTCCCAGGTAGATCAAGATATGGTTTCCCTTGAAAGTGTTTAAATGCCCACGATCTGTTAAGTTTGTGGGTATTCTCAAATGCCAATCTGATTTTTTGCCACCCTAGAAATAGTTGGGGTTCTACTCCAACAAAGGGCTGCAGTAACTTCTAGTCTTGGGTGAGAAGGGGTATAGATCCCCATCAAAATTGGTACAGGTGGGGGGAACAGAGTTTCTCCATGGGGGTAAATGTTTTCTCTGTAGAGAAAAAAAATTAAAGAAGCAAAATGAGAAGGTGCACAGTGGGCTACATTTTCCCAGTGTTTACCAGTATAGTATGTCCAATTCTGCACTGGTGAAAGAGGCACATGGTAAATATGTCACATGACATTCCCAGTAGTACGACAGGAAACCAGTGCTTAGAGCAGCTTTCCAGGCATACCACTAGGAATTATTTCAGAAATAAAGAACCGAGGCACCATTCAATGTATTACTTCTTCCAAGATTAGCTCTTCAAATAAGACTTCAAAACTCACAAATTGGTTAATTTTAGCTTCAATTTATTATTGTAGGGAATCCACCTTTTCTGAGTAGTCATCCTGAATTTTTCGCTTTTTGGTGGCAACTTTATATTTCTGCTGGCTTTAGAACTCTGTGCATTTACCACTGCTAACCAGTAGTAAAGTGCATGTGGTTCCGACGATTAAACATGGTAGAATTGACATATTCCTAATTGGTATATGCAATTTACCTATAAGCCCTTAGTATATAGTACAAAATGTACCTAGGGCCCATAAGTTAAATGCCATTAGTAGATTGCAGCACCTATTGTGCCATCCACTACAGTGACAGTATAAAAGAGGATGTAGCCTTACAGCTAGAGCAGTCGACCTCAGAGCTGGGGTACTGAGTTCGAGTCTCAGCAACGACGCTCAACATCCTGTGGTTCTGGGCAAATCACTTAATCTACCTGTGCCTAACAAAAATGAAAGTGTCCATCTGTAACGAAACTGGTGCTCATGTAAAGCGCTCTGATACCGGATATCTTGGGGTCTAGTTCGCGCTATATAAAACTCTAAAAAAAACAACAACAAAAACATGGCTTTAGGCCAACCATTGTAGCCCAACGGTGGCTGTTTAAACACCGCAGTTCGACTTGTCAAAGGAAACCCCTTTTGGCAAGGCAAAATCTCCCTTTTAAATATTAATAAGTAGCCCTTGTAGTCCATAAGGCAGGGTTTATGGTATTTAAAAGTAGGACATTAAGACATTAACATACCCTTACAGTGACTAGCACCCAAAAGCTACTTTTCACTGTAGCAGACCTAGCGGTTGTATGTAGTATGCAGAAAATGAGAGTACAGATTACAAATCCTAATGCTACATCTCAGGAATGGGATTAGCTAGTAAAATATTTTAACAACTATTTTAATAGTTAATAAACATCTAATTCAATGGTGAAGTTGGATTTTTATTAAGTATTCAGGAAACGTAATTTTTAGAAAGTTACATTTTCCCTGCCTGAATTCCTGAGGGCTAATTTGCTTTAGGTCTCAAACTTCTCCCAGTCACGGACTAGCATTTGAATATGTGTGATAAAGGTAAGACAATAGGCCGACTTGAATGGGCAGAGATGTCTCCTCTGAACTTCCCAGAATAAGCAGTGTGGGGGCTGTGAGCATCCTTTTTCACATTACAGTGTCTAATTCTACTTCAATATCAAATCCTGATTGACAGATTTACTGGGTTCACTTATAACAGTTTGTACACACCTGAAAGGAAGAGAAAAAAAATTACGCCAAAACAATTCTTGTGTATCCACTGTCTGGTTGCTGGAAACCCCTACTTTGGGTCTACCAGACTTCTGACTCCGGGTTTTACATACAAAGCTTAAGGCATACTTGAAAATGAAGGGAAATAGGAAGTCAAAACAATTCTTCTGTATCCACTGTCTGGTTGCTGGAAAACCCTACTTTTGTTCTACAAGACTTCTGTTTCTGGGTTTATTGTGGGTACAGTGGTTGCCCTAATCTGGATTTAAGTGTTAGATGTTGGTGGATCCTAGGATTACCATAGTACATTCTCCAAACGCTCCCACAGCCCTTGGAGTCCAAGTACAGAGCAGCCAAAGACTTTCGCCAACTTGAAAATGCCCAAAGTGGGTAGGGTTGGTCGAGGGAACTTTTATTTCATTGGTTAGGGCGTGCCCAAGAAAAATTCCCACCAACTAATAAATGCCAGGCATAAATGTAGCATCACCAAGCACCCACTTAAGAATTCTTCAGGTTCTGAGGAAGAACAGAAGATGACTGAACCTGATGTCTGTCTCCCTCTTGTACCCAGGAAAGGGAAGTGGATTCCATGGGTCATACGATTGACCTCCTGTTTAATTCCATGGGTCATAAGATTGAGCTCCTGTTGAGGGCGTGGCCAAGTCAGCCATGATGGGGACGTCTCTGCCTGAAGCTCTGTGTGCTGGCCTGACCATCGGCAACCATCCGCAACGGTGGGACCGCACAAGAGGGAAGAACAGCAGTAGAAAGCTCCCCGACTCAGACAGTGACCAGACCGCAGGCCAGGATAGGCGCCATAGGGGCAGAGACAGAGGGCAGCGAGGAGGAGCCTGCGCTCAACATGGCGTCACCCAACGAGCAATAGCAGCCGCGACAGGGGAGGCGACGAACCGAGGCAACCAGCTGGAGTATGCCCAGAGGCCGATGCGGATACCCCCTGAAGCAATAAGCACAATACTGCACCGGACCAGAGAACCCTAGCCAGGCACGAGCAGCCCCCACCCAGAGCGGGACCCACGGACAGGGCCTGACGGTACCCGGGAAGGAGAGTATGCAGCCACCACAACCCAGGGTCTGTGGAGGTAAAAGGGCAGAGACTGGCTGAGACGTGAAGTGGCAAAGTGAAGGGCAGCAGGAGACCCAGAGAGACCCAATTGCTGTTGCGCCTTCCCCTCCCCCCCATGACACACACAGCCACTCGCCTGCATGACCAGGCCATAACTGGGCCGGGGCGGAGGACCACGACAGTAGCGCACTGAGCCTGCATCACGGAGACCACGCCGGGGGCAGCGGACGATCGGGCAGGTGGAGGCAGCAAACATATCCACGACAGAGGTGAGCCTAAGGCCTCGAGGCGCGGCAAGGGAGGCTGGGCCCACGGGGGACGAGTGAAGAGGGGCGAAGCCAGGGCACGGAGGGGAGCCACACCGCAAGTGACACTATGCGAAGTGGCGCATAATTGCATAACCGACCCCGGAGAACCATGACTTGACGCCGCGGCCCATGCACGCAGCAGGCGACAGAAGAAGTGCACTCTCATACAGAGTGAAACGAACCCTGAGCACCACAGAACCCACAGCCAAGTCTGGCCCTTCCCAGCCGCATCCACACAAGATAAAGACTCCCCCAGAAGAGACGAAATCACCAGCAGGGGGATAAGCACCTAGGGCCCCGAACAGTCAACGCGGACCCCCGTGCCTGGGCATCCCCCTCCATGAGGGGATCCGGACACACAGGCGATCCCACAACAAGCTTCATGCACATCAGAAGCAACGTACTGAAGACATAGATCCTACTACCCCCACACACCAAAAGTCCCATATGTGAGACACTACCCGGCCCCCGCGGAGCACAGCAAGCCGCAACAAATCCAAGAAGGGGCCACACAGACGGGAACTCCACCCCCAAGCAAAGAAACTGTAGTTGATGTATGCCGGGGGGAGGGTGGCTCCGCGCTGGAATGCGGTTTACGGCAGGAGGACACCGCAACTCACGATCTCACACGAGCAAGCACATTTCCTGGACCCAACAACGACGGTCCCTTATAACCCTGATCAAAGGCTTAACGAAAAGGGGGAAAAACAGCTAAATTCACCAATAGCAACTGGTGGGCGATCCCGCTCTCCTGCAACGCAGAGACGAGGGAAGAGACCCGCCCTGATGAAAGGGACTGCACCCATTGTCACCCGCAGGTACAAACACACACAAATCCTCTTTGTCCCCTCTCTCGCAAACAATGGGGAGACTGCGCTTGAATACGGGGGCGCAGACCGCGCCATTGTCCCTTCACCCTCCTCCCCGCCGCCAATGATCAGCACGCAGATATGGAGGTCTCAACCGCCCTCTCCATGTCTGGCAAACTAGATAGGGTGCTGGACGCTCTTGGACACTCCAGGGTCACCATGAAAGACAGATTTGGTGCAGTGTCCACGGACATTAACCTCCTGAGATACGACCACAGAAAGCTGGCATACAAGGTCGTAGATGGGGAAAAAACCCTCTCAGCCCTGCAACCCCGAGCAAAGACAAAGCAAGAGGCCCTGCGGGAGCTCCGGAGCCGGGTCACGTAGTTGGAGGGGAGAGCAGACGATTTGGAGGGGTGCTCGGGGAGGAGCAACATTTGAGTCCTGAGCTTGCCGGAAGGGGTGGGGGGGGTTCAAAGGATCAGACCCGTCAACTATGTGGAAACCTGGCTTAAATCCTTCACACCAGCCACAGAACTAACACCCTTCTACTCCGTGGAGAGTGAGCATTGGGTCCGTGCACGACGTCCACCCCCAGGGTCCTCCCCTCCCCCGGCGACTACTGGTAAAGCTTCTTCATTTAAGGGACAGAGATCCAGTGCTGCGTGCCGCCAACACTGTCCTATTCGAGTGGAGGACAAACAGGTTATGCTTCCCCCCTCCCCCCCCCTGACTAGTCCCTGGCGGTACAACATCAGCGGGCGTCCTTCCTGGAGATAAAGCACTTCCTCTGCCAGAGGGAGTTGCAGTACTCCCTACTGTTCCCGGCACGCCTCAAGATAATACCCAAGGGGGTCACCACTTTCTTCACAGACCCGACTGAGGCCTTCAACTGGGTGGAACTTAGCAAGCCAGACCTCTCATGTACAGAGCAAAAGGCACGAGTACAGGAACCTCAGAGCAGGCGTCCCCGCGGAAACAAAGTTCAGCGACGCCCCGTGGCTCCATCACGAGATCCCCCAACCTGGAGCAAATATTTTCAGAACGTAGGAGGGCCCTTCAGGCGGCAGCAGACCTGGGTCCGGCCTCCCTTACCTCAGACGTCGAGAGAGGTCCCCACATTTTCCCGTCTGAAGAAGACCCTAGCGACACCAGCACCTCCAGAGCAGGTTCAGTAACCCCACCACTGGTGACTCCTCAAACTGCGGACACACTCATCTGAAGGACAACTGCAACCGATTTCCCTATGGCGCTCTCTTCTCACCTCTAGTCAACCTAGATAACTATGGCACACAAACAGAAAGATAGAAACATAGCCCCTCCGGGCACTATGCCCCACCAGACCTCCTAGCCCCCCATGGGCCTTCTGCAACACTGGCGTGAGGTACACATACAGGTTGCCCCCACAATACACTAGTGCTAACGCACCATGTTAAGTTTGGACGTACCGCCCGTTGCAGTAGGTCCCCAGTATTGGGACTGCATCCCACCGCAGTTCTTATTCCTTATCTTCCTCCTCTCTGACACCCTGACCCTTATCACACAGTGGACTAGCATCATTGATTATAACAGGCTACATATAGGGTACAGGCAAAATCCATTTAGCAATCCCTATAGCGTCCCCATCACCACTAAGATCCTCTCATGAGCCCCACAGCAGATATTAATTTCCTTACCCTAAATGTTCGAGGAATGCACACAGGGCGAAAACGCTATGCTGTCTATTCCTACATTAAGCGCCAACAAGCGCAGGTGGCATTACTCCAAGAAACACATTTAGACGGCGCTGGCGGGGTACCATCTGCGCCACTACCTACTCCACGTATGCACGAGGAGCACTAATCTGGCTCCGGCCCAGAGTCCCATTTCAGGAAACCTGCAGGGAAATAGACGCAGAAGGGAGGTATGCACTTATAGAGGGACTCTTAGATGGCCAACTGATATTAATAGGCAGCATTTACGCACCAACACTGAGCAAAGGAAATTCTGGGATTACCTGTTCAGCGTCCTAGCCCAGTACACCACATTGCAATGGATCCATGCATCCTGGGCGGGGATTACAACTGCGTGCTCGACACATCCAAGGATAGATCCCGCCCCCCTCCCAAACTCCCTGGCCAACTCACAAGTGAAGAAATTCGGCACCTGTGTAAACCATTGGTCACTACTAGACGCCTGGAGAAGGCAAAACCCGACAGCTAAACTTTGTTTCACTCCGTCCCACATGATCTGCAGGAACGTCTCAAACGCTTCCTGTGCTCGCCAGCGGTTAGCCCCCTGATCCAACGGGCGGAATATCTGGGCCAGGTCCTATCTGACCACGATGCACATCTCATGGCACTCCGATGGAGACCCCCCTTGCCCCAGATTCCCACCTGGCGGCTACCATGCGATTGCTTTGAGGACCCAGTGTTCCGCCATGAGCAGGAAAACAGCATACAAGGCTATTTCTCCAAAAACGCTCAGAAGGCATCGTCCAGGTTGATAGAATGGGACGCCTTCAAAGTCGTCACTAGCGGGGCCTGCATCCGGCAGATAGCAGGGGTCCGCGTAACCCTAGAACGTAACATGCAATCGACAGAGCGTAAATTGGCAGCTCTGACTAAAGCCACGGACACCGGTTTGGCGTCCCCGACACAGATCGCAAAGGCTCAGACTGCATACTAGGGAACACTAGAGGATCTGCGTAAATATAACTATAAGGCGTATGGGGCCAGGTCACATCAGGAGAGAGACCAATCTGGAGCACTGATGGCCTGGCTGATCCGACAGGACACGGTCACACGAGCAATCACGGAAATAGAGGATCCTTCAGGAACAGTGGCCCGCTCGCAAGCAGACATCTTACAAACCTTCTGAGACCATTACACGGGGGTATATAGCGCTCCAGAAGGGGACAGTTCGGAACTCACTGACAAATTCCTTACTGCCCTGGCCCTGCCCCAAATCACCCCAGCCGACAGAGCAGCCCAGGACGCGGAGATCACCTCAACCGATGTGAAGCATGTGATCCAAGCCCTTGCACGCAACAAGGCCCCAGGTCAGGATGGCCTACCACTAGAATATTACAGTACGTTCTCCACTCTGCTGGCACCGCGGTTGGCAGACATGTACAAAGTGGCGCTTAAAGATGGAGAACTCCCCAGCTCACTGCGCGAATCTCTCCAGGTGTCGTTCTTGCAACCAGATAGGGACCCTATGCTACTAGCCTCTTACCGGCCAATTGCCTTTCTATCGGAAGATTGTAAAATCCTAGGTAAGATTCTGGCGGATCGATACGCTCAGGTTCTCCCAGCGCTAGTGCACCACGACCAATGTGGGTTTATCCCGGGTAGAAATACCTCCCAAAATACCCGCCGACTGTTCCATGTTCAAGATCAGGTACAGGGCCGATTTCCAAGCGCCGCTTGACTGGTCCTGGCCCTGGAGAAGGCCTTCGATACCCTGATGTGGCCTTATCTCTTTGCAGTGCTTCGGCGCATAGGCCCCACACGTATGGCTTACACAAGACTACTTTATGCGAAGCTCTCGTCCCGGATCCGCCTCAGCAGTTATATTTCGGCCCCCTTCTGGGTGACGCAAGGCACGCATCAGGGATGCCCACTTTCCACCCTCCTCTTTGCCTTAGCGATGGAGCCCCTACCGGTTTGTCTCCATGGAGAGGGAAGGGATTGGGAGATCCCACTGGCTGGAGTAACGCATTGTGTGTCCCTGTACGCAGACGACCTGTTACTTCATGTTCGGGACATTACAATGTACCTCGATCCTCTCTGGGCCACACTGGCGGAGTTCGCTGCCGCAGCCGGGTTGAGAGTCAACTGGGCAAAATCCACTATTTATCCCCTCAGTCCCGACCTACCCCCGCAGGAGGTATACGTCGGAGGCACCCGACTCACATGGAGCGCACAGGCCTCCCGATATCTGGAAGTTAGGCTTTACCACTCCCCTGGGGACGTTTACGAGAGCAATCACTGCTCAGGTTGGCTTCTGGAAGACTCTTCCTTTGGCGCCAATCGGGAGAATAGCCCTGGCGAAGATGGTCCTAGTACCTCATCTCCTCTACCATTTCAAGAACCTCCCAGTCATTTCCCCCCACCCCTTTTTTCAGGAACTTGACACCTTGCTTCCTTATTTGGGGCAACGGATGACCTAGAGTCGCCCTAACCACAATGCAACTGCCAATTAACATGGGAGGGTTAGGGGCCCAGTCATTCGAAGCATACTTCCTGCAGCGCAACTTCAATGACTGTCGCGATGGAAGGCAGGACGACACCTTGGAGAGGCCAGCTCAGAAGCTGGGCCCATATCAGTACCGTCACTTCGCTGGCTGTTCCTGCCAGGAACCCGCCTGGCCTCAACGAATCCAATCCTGATGGCAGTGGCCAGATCCTGCATGATACGGGTCCATCAATTGTCTCACAACACCCAACTGTATACCCCATTGCCCCCACTGGCGGGCCTGCCTCATGGCATAAGTTATTATACTGCCCAAGCTCTACAGACCTGGATGGACCACTCTGTCTCGGAGGTGGAATCCCTTTTTGCAGATGGTCAACTCCTTTCATTTGACCAACTGGCAGAGGAGAGTGGTCTTCCACATGGGCAGTTTCTGCTCCATCGACAAATCATCTCAGACTGTCGCCGGCTCTGGGATTTATCTGGAGGGGAACTCATGACACACCCAGTGCTCCATATAATATTACACATGGGCCCGGGACGCCATCTGATCACCTTGATATATAAAGCCACACAGGAACTCACAGCTGTACCGCTCACTCAACTGAGACATAAATGGGAGGAGGATTTCGAATGGCCACTTCACGACAGGGAATGGCTACAAGCCCTAGAGTACCCAAAGAGAGTGTCCCGTAACTCACGATTTAAAAATATACGCTTTCACATTTTGCACAGAGCATATTTAACGCTGTGCGCCTCCAGCCAGGGCCACAGTTTTCCTGTCCTCACTTCCAGGCCCCTAGCACAACATTCCTACATATGTTTTGGAGTTGCCCCACCTTACAACACTATTGGGACACTGTCCACAGGACCCTGAGGGAGGTTACGGGACTCACCAACATCACCACATGGGAAGACTGTGCGTTGGGAATATTCCAACGCCTGAAGCAATACAAAGTCCAAACACAGTTTGTGTCCTTGGCCCTTCTACTGCTGAAACGGGGTATCGCAATGCACTGGCGAGTGACAGCGGGGCATTTAATGCGGCCTGGCTGGGAGCAATCAGCAAGTGGTATGCAGCAAAAGAGGACGCGAGACGGTGTGAAGAGGTACGGGGAATATGACGACGTCGTCGTATCTCCTCAGAATGGGCCGCACTCCTCCAGAACTTCTGACAAAAGTTAGAAGAGGTGCAACTATTCCCAGCTACACTGAACCCAATCGCTGACACCCAGCCCTGAGCCTTCTCGTGAGGCCACAGAAAGGCCTGCGTTTTATTGAAGGCCCACACATGGTACGCATGCGCAAGCATACATGACAACCCTTCCCCGCAGGTCGAACTGAGCCGATTCCCCGACCGAACCCACAGCCCCCAACAAAGTAGTTTGTCCCCGAGTTCACAGTTAGTCAACAGATCTTATGCCATTTATCCCCTTTTTTTCTTTTTATTATTTCAATCAAGGGACAAAATAAGGGAAGGGCAATCCCCCTCCAGGGAGGAGAATAGACTTAACTGAAACTTGATGTGTTGTCATCGTATTGTCAGCTTCCTTGTTTTTTGTTATGCTCCCACCCACTTGTAACGAAGACTCTGAACTTTTGTAATTTATATGCAAATAATCTATGTAAACAACGGTGTACAATGATTCTACAATGCGAAAACCTAATAAAATGGTTTACTTTTTTTTTTTAATATTGGCCCTCCTGTTCAAGCTACAGGGAATTACGAGAGGCCTTTTCTGCAAATGCCTAGCTGACCTGCACTGGACCCTGCGGTCCTTTGGGCTTCAGTGTACTCCTGAGGGGATTGGGACTTAAAAAAGTAAGACAGAAGGTAAAACGTTTGACCAGGAAGAGGCGCAACCAGCATGGGCATTGAGTAGGCCGTGTGCTCACTCGTCTCTGCTCTCACCCAGTTTGTTTAAGCCTCTTTCAGCAGACTACAGCCAGAAAATGGGGATCTGGCACACCCAGATTAATCTTTGGACCCTCTGTAGAGACTCAATGATGTGATTCAGTGCAACAAGTTAGTAATCCTGGCAGCTGAAGCTGCGAATGGGTTCCATAGTGGAAAAATACCCGCCATCTTGAACAGCACCCTTCAGAGGTAGTCGATTACACCAGCATTCCCAGCAAGTGCCATACCGATGGGAGTGGCTATAGGGTTGCTGGTACCAGACACCCTAGAAGCATGAAGCGTGGCACTGCAGACTCGTGAATGGGGCTGCTGCCTGGAGGCACTGCACTCAACACATGAGTGGCAGCCTATGCTTGTACCAGAGTGTATGACAGGAGTGGGAGCCCGGGCACTCAGCTGTTAGGTGCCTATCCAGACCGCCTTCTAAAAGCAGATCTGACATGGATGAGATTGTCGCACTCCCATAGCAGATCAGGAGTTTGGATCGCAGAGTGCATTATCTCTACTATTGTCAGTGATTTGATATCCGTCAAATTACCTCCACTCTAATGACAGCTCCAAGGACTATGCTTTGCTTTGTTTGGGAGAATAATATGTGAACGATCAGCTTTAGACCCAGATACCCCACATGTGAACAGCACCCTAAATTGCATTCATAAAAACTGGACCAGAAGATTCGGAGGCGGAGGAGGAGGCTGCATCTGGGGACTCCCACACCCCTACCTCTAATGAAGGTGCAGTTGGAGATTATAGGTTGGTAAAGGATACTAGAGGTTGTGCTTCCTTTCGGCTCGAGAGTCACTCAATCTCCAACTAAGCAAAAAGTCTCATCTTCATCCCGCTCCCCGGGTAGGCTTCTACATGGTGGCACGACCCCCAACAGACATCGACGGGACGCCTCCATCAAACATATGTTGTAATAGAAGGGCTCTAAAGCATACAAGATGGTCAAAAATTGCCCAAGCCTCACTCGATCCTGCAGTGAGGATGCAGCAGCAGATTCAGGAGTACCGATCTCCAGAGAATTTCTGAAAGGATTTCTGAAAGAAACCAAAGAGGAGCGGGGTCCACTCCACACAGCCCAGAAAGAAATACAGCAGGATCTGGCCACGCTGGGGTCCAGGTCTGACCTGGAACATATGGTGGATGAACCCACAGAAGAACTTCATGATAATAGCTGCACACTTCTTACCCTAAAGGACACTTTGAAGACATCACCCTCAAGCAAGAGGTCTTTGATAACAGATCCTTTTGTAACAACATTAGGATCCGGAGCCTTCCACATGGTGCAGAGGGGCAAGCTGTTCAGTGCTTTGTCCAATGTCTTCTCCATCATCACCATACGTAATCGCCCAGATAAACCGCGAATACGATTTGACTGAACGCACAGGACCCACCCCGGTGGCTCACACAGAGGCCTCTTTGGGCAGTCTGAGGGTTCACTTCTATGATGAAAAGGAGAAATTGATGGCCTGCATGTGCGCTTTGCCACATGTCACTTTTGAAGGTCACAAATTATTCTTCTATAATTACATTGCACCTGCTACGTTGCAAAGAAGGAGAACTCTGAAGACTGTCACAGAATATCTTCCCACTCTTGGTGTTTCCTACCAATGGGGCCACCCTTTCCGTCTAATTTTAGTCTTAGAGCGTCAAAAACATATGATTAAAATCACAATTGAACCCTGTAAGATCCTACAACTACCCATGGATGACTGCCTGCACTAGACCGTTCCTGACGTAAACTTCTAAGAGGCACAGGCCACACCTATCAATCTGCCAAGACAGTCTACCTCCTCCGACAGAAACAGCTCAAGCAAGACAAGCTGCAATAAGAGAGGCAGAGAAAGTGGGTAACGACGACGCGATCTTGTCACCATTGATGACTTCGAGGAGTCCCCGTCACCAAGTAACACAAATAGTTCGACCCGCAATCAGGGTCCAGGTTGACACTGCAATGAGAAAGGGGGTAGTACGATTGAAGTACGGGTGTCGTTGAGGAACGAAGATCTAGATTTCCGATTTAAGATGACCACTTACAAAGGAGATGGGGAATTACCATGTTCTATTGTTTTATGTTGTTGTTCATATATATTGCAATATTTTTGGGCAAGGGTAAAGTAGAGGTAGCTGTGGCCAATACCACCCTAGTTGTTGAAAGAGATGGGGGGCCTCACGGGCCACTTATCACTTGCAAACGACTCAGCTGATATCCATAGAAATGGGCACAATCTGCACTGATGGTCAAAATCATAAGCTTAAATGTTAGAGGTCTCAACGCTCCTGCTAAGAGATTACCCTTTCTTAACCTACTGAAACACTTGGGGGCAGATATCTGTCTCTTCCAGGAAACTCACTTGTTATCAACTGATACACATAGGCTCCACATAGGCTCCCTTCTCATTTCTTTGCCAAACAATTTTTCGCTTCTGGCAGGACAAAGCGAACGGAAGTGATGATCCTTTGTATGCAGATCTTTCCTGAGGCAGAGCCGAGAGGTGAAACCAGATAAAAATGGGCAATTGCTGGGCCTCATGATCCACTTCGGAACTCACTTATGTACAATCTGAAAGGTCTATGCACCTAACAAACAGCAGGAATCCTTCCTCAAAACAACTATCTCATCTGCTTTACAATACACACAGGGCGAGCTAGTGATGGGCGATGGCTCAAACATAGTTATGTAAATCAATTGACAGGACTCCTATACGGTATGACACCCTTGGCACAGCTACTATTCCTTTTGAAGATCTTGCTACACAGAAGATTTGCAAAGAATACACGTTTTACTCAACTTAACATAAATCTCACACTCTTCTGGACCACTTCCTGCTAGGCCACAGATTGACAGGATTCCTTGTAGACATAGAAATAGGATAAATAACCCCTGTCCAACCACGCGTCTAATATGCTAACCCTTGACTTTACTGAGCATAGCTGAAATAAGTGAGGAAATTGATTCAAACCTGCCTGATATGGCCCCTATAATACTGAGGGACTCACTAAAGACTTCTCAGGGGCGTGTTCATTTCTTTAGCAACTAATTTAAGAGGGCAGAACTTGAAACAATGCTTCAGTAGGCAACAGACCACCATCATCAATCCCACTCTACCAAAAATTGGGATAAAGTAACCACAGCAAGGGCCCAACTTCGGGCATTAGATTAGTGTGAAGCAAAGCATATTCTGCTTTGTCCTAAACAAAAGTTTTACTCTGCCTTTAAAGATGTGGGTAAAATACTGATGGCCCATTTACACGCCCACACTCAAAACGACAGGGTTCAAACATTAATTTCTTCAGAGGGACTAGAAAGAAAGGCTGGTGCAGCGATTACCGACTTATTTTGCCTCTTTTACCAACACCTATATACAAAACAATTAACATGCCCAGAATGGATTGCACGCTACTGGATGACTCACTGTAGAGACACCCTCACTCACTCATGGCAGCAATCCTTAGACGAACCAATAGCGGTAGAAGACGTTATCTGGGCAATCAAAAAACTAAAGCCCAATAAGGCACCAGGCCCAGACGGCTACACAGCTGCTTTCTTTAAGATATTTGCCCTAAACTTGTCACGTTCCTAACACATCTGTTTAATATGATTGGTGACACCAGTAAGATATTGGGTTTTTGATTGAGGGGTCGGAAACCCTTTTCAAGCAACAACAACTAATCCTTGTCAGGATGAACCAAAGAAATCACTAACTTAACCTGTGATTAACCCTATGGTAGCTTGGCACAAAAGCAGTCAGGCTTTACAGAGGCACTGTGTTAAGTATTTATGCAGCACACAAACAGTACCAAAGTGCAAACACAACACAAGAGATATCCCACACCAATGTAGAAAAATAGAGTAAAATCTAATAAATAAAATTAGACCAAAACAGCAAAAATCTAATCAGGATAACCACAGATATGTAATTTTAAATGTCCAGGTAAAAATAGCACCAAGAAACAGAAAGCACGAACTATGGGTATTTGGTCGTGCTATACCGGGGACACAGCCACAATTTTCAGGCCAACCTCGAAGGAGTGCAGGCCAGATACAGGGACCAGGTTAATTCCGTTGAATATGTTACTTTCTCAAAGTCCAGTGCACAGAGTTCAACACTTCAGGATTTCAGAGGAGGAGCTCAACTGATGCCAGCCAAGGGTCCAGGATCTGGGGAGGCCCCACTTGGTTGAGAATCAGGAACTCACGCGAGCAGAGGCCAGCAGTGCTCAGACAGGTTCAATTGCGGGTCCAGGCTGGGCCTGGTGCAGGTCCAGGCAGCCCCAGTGGCAGGAGGTCTGCTGGGCAGTTGCAAGGACGCCTCTGGCAGCAAGGAAGTCCTCTGGGCAACAAGGCAGCCCCCAGGCAGCAGGGCAGTCCTCTGCGGACCAAGGCAGTACTTCAAGGCTCACGGGGTCCAATATTTATACCTGGTGCCACTCTTTGAAGTGGGGGAAACTTCTAGTCCACCCTCACATCTGGTTCTGGAAAGTTCATTCTTTCCCCTTTCTTCCCCTGCCCAGGCTCCAAGAGGTCTAGGGTCTAGAGTTCCTTTGTGAGTGTACTGGAGGCAACCCTTCGAAATGTGACTGGGGCAGGGAACAGCTCTGCCCCTCCAATCCTTGCAGGATGGC
The DNA here is from genome assembly GCA_963921515.1 of Calotriton arnoldi. Taxonomy (NCBI): domain Eukaryota; kingdom Metazoa; phylum Chordata; class Amphibia; order Caudata; family Salamandridae; genus Calotriton; species Calotriton arnoldi. The sequence continues at coordinate 337,342 of CAWUFW010012597.1, forward strand.
CCTCTCCCACTACACCAAGGTCCTATTGCTCCTGATGTGGAGGAATTAACAGACCCAAGCAGCTGGAAACTCCTAGAAGGTTTCAGCATATTTAGGGCAGCAAAATGTCAACTTTCTAAAAGTAGAATTTTCTAAATTGTAATCTAAAATCCGACTTTACCATTAAAGGGGATTTAAAATTACAATTCATTTGAGTTCAAACATAGCATTTCCATCTGCTCCCAATCAAAAGTTAGCTCTTATTAAATGTAATCAGGTAACCCAATGTTATCCTACGGGAGAGGGAGGCCTTCCAGTAGTGAAAAATGAATTTAGGAGTTGTTCACTAATGGGACATGTAAAACTTAAAAACACATGTCCACATTTTTAAATACAATGCACCCTGCCCTATGGGCTGTTTAGGGCCCACTATAGGGGTACCATATGTATTAACAAGCATTTCCAATGCAATATGTCTCACATTTGCGAGAGTTAGAGCTATTGGTGTTGTAAATGACAATGTTTTTTACCTATGTGTTTTGGTTTGGAGTGTAGTGGATGTATGTGGTGTGGAATTACGTAGGTTATATTGGAATGGTTAGTCGTGGAATTGTGTGGTGTGGAGTGTATTTGTGTAGTGAAATTATGTGGCATGGTGACTAGATAGGGGTGAGAGCAATAGATAGGGGTGGGAGCTGCACAGAAGAGGGATAGGTAGTTTGTGCTGGAAGTGGTGAATGAACTCTAGACAGAGGAGCAGAAAGAGAGAAAGAAGGGGAGAGCAGACGACAGACGTATAAAGAGGGAGGATTTGTGTCCGCAGAATACACCCTAAGAAGAGGAGGAGAGCGTTGGTTTGAGGGACAGAAGCCTTGAAAAGGCACAGTAAAGAAACTGTGCTTGAAGACCTGAAGTCAACCACTTTATAGAGGCGGGAAGAGTGCATGAGAGAGCGGGAGAGGAGGGGTGAGAGTTCAAGAGAGAGACAGATAGTGGGACGAGTGGGGGTGGCACCCGGGGGGGGGGGAGAGGGGGCAAGTGGTGGACCAATGCACATCATGAGGAGGTACAGAAAGGTAGCATGTTTGAGAAGGCAGTATAGAGGAGAGACGGAGTGTGAAGGAGGGATGAGAGGGAGCAGTGGGATTGTGAGTTGAGATGGGGTAGTGGCACTGTGAGGGAGAGATGAGAGGGGTAGTGTGTGTGTGTGGGGGGGAGAGTTGATAGGGTTGGAAGTGCAAGGGAGAGATGTATTGGACTGAAATTGTTGGTTATGGAATTGTGTCCTAAGACTGCAGCTAGTTAAGTATCTTTCGAAATACATTCTCAAAATTCTCTCAATTATTAATTGCACAGAATTGACCCAGTAACTCCCTCGTGAATCATTCGCTGGTAGACATCGGGGTGCAGGCGCTGTGTTCAGTGACTGGCAACCTGGGGGGGTGGCCTGGCCAGCCCCCTGCGCCCCCTCAAAGATGTAGCTGCCCCTTAATTCCAAGTTTTAAATAGGATTTGTGAAGTTTATTAGAAAGCATTATAGTGACTAAGCATGAATTAATGGGATTATGGGGCAGTCTTGTCTTCTAGGGAGCAGGAGACAGTATCCCAGGTACTGTCCATGCAGTATCCAGGAGTAGGTTTGCAGCAGACTGCATCCAGGGTACCAGTGCATGTAGTTTGTGCGTGTGGAGGGGGTAGTAGAGGGTGTTCTGAGGTACAGAGTTTTGTTTCTTAGGGGTCCCTGGGGTTTGTTCTTCATGGGCTGTATGTAGTATCATGGATGCTGTGCATGAAGCCCTTGGGTTAGGGGGCAGTCTTGTCTTCTAGGGAGCAGGAGACAGTATCCTGGGTGCTGTGTATGCAGCATCGAGGAGTAGGGAGGGCAGTAGACTGTATCCAGGGTACCAGTGCATGTAGTATGTGTGTAGGGGGCAGAAGAGATTGCTCAATGGTGTAGTCTAGTGTTTCCTCGGGCTCCAGTCTTCTGGGGGCTGTAGGCAGTATCCTGGTGCTGTGCATGCAGTATCTAGGAGTAGGGAGGGGACAGTAATCTGTGTCCAGGATACCAGTGCATATAGTATGTGTGTAGGGGGTAGTGGAGGGGGTACTGTGGTGCAGTGTAGTGTTTCCTCAGGGACCCTAGGGTATGGTCTTCGGAGGGCTGTAAGCAGTATCCTGGCTTGGGGGGGGGGTGCATGACGCATTGCGTAGTAGGGGACAGCACGCTGCCTCCTGCAGACACTAAGTTCTTCTAGGGTGGCAGTGGGCTGGGTACAGAGATCACAGACTCTAATGTTGGTTGGCAGGGTATAGTGTCTTGGGGTGCAGGGTACTGTGCCTTGAAGACACCCTACACCAGCCGGGGCTGTCATTCCCCCAGAGGGTGCCCCAGGCATGCTTTACCCTGGCTGGTGCTCCACGGAAACAAAGAAAAAAAAGCATTTGCACTGCAATCGGCCTCGAATTTGCGATAGTTAGAGCAATTGGTGCTGTAAATGACAATGTCTTTTACCCGTGTACTTGATTGCCTTGAGGGTGGTCTGGGGCTTCGAGATCTCCACTGGGGAGCCCATGGTGATGCAGGGACAGAGGTGGGTTAAGGAAAGGAGAGAGCGACGACGGACTGGGGCTAAGCCCACTTTAGAGCCCCGCCCCCTCGGCTGCCGGTACCCACTCGCCATCTTACAACGGACGCCCTTCTCACCGCACAGAACCAAAGCATAAAGAAAGCAAGGAGGATTTCAATTCTTTATCAAATACACCATCCATAGCCGTATAGTTTAGAAAACTTTTTTTATGTACTTAATGTAGAAAATAGTGTTTTGTATATTAATTGTTAAAGTGTAATCAACTAATATCCCTACTTTCACAGCGTTCTATGTATACCTAAATACTTAATTTTAAAGCTACTTCAGACATGCCTCTGCTGACAAGTAAAATCTCTTAAAGTTTGTTCTTTACAAGGAGACCTGACGCGCCCCAATATGGCCGGCATCATAGGAACGCTTTGGCAATGGACATTCGGCATCGTCCTTCGTCTGAGGTAAGCAGTTTAGTGAGCGCGGGCACCTCAGAGGTAAAACGGGACCGCACCACAGAGGGCAAAGAGCTGAATGGAAAGAGATCGAGTCTCTAAGTCGGCTTCAACATCACGTGATGTTGAGCAAACTACATAATCTCCCTGTGCCTACAAAAGCGGCCATATGCAGAAAATAAGAAAGGCGTGCAACCTCCGAAGTCGCCGCCATGCTTAGCAAGGGGGGGAGTGGGAGGGGCTACAATGCCTAATGAATCCACGGAAAGAAAATTTTAAAGAAAACAAACAGCACGACGCAGGGGTGGGGAAAAGAGATAAAGCGTGGCAGACAAGAAGAGTGCACCGCGTTCAGGCAGGAAAACACAAGAAGAAGAAAATGTAGTCCCCATAGGAACACAAATACCTACAGCGTAAGGATACAGTAATGGGCTGGTGCACCATGGAAAGAAAGAAAAACAAGCATTGGCATAGCCAATAGGTCTCGCCTTTGGGGCCTTATAAGTGTTTAGCCAGAGCTATTGACTTTGCCAATGTCTTCAAGCTGTGCTGTAGAGAAGTGTGCCTGCTGTGCGGCATGCTGAAAAGTTATAATAAAAAGTGTCAGAAGCATTTTTGTTACTTTATATATGACCAAGAAGGCATTATGTAAAACTGAACGACCATATTAAAAAAGTATTTACAATAAAAAATTTCCTCAGTTTTCTTTTGTTCTTGCAATGCTGGCAACTTGTTTCTGCCTATTGCAATGGTTGTTTGTTAAAGCTTTTTTTTTGAGGGGGCATAAACAATCGGAGGGTGAAGGTTGGGAACTAGTACCTGTATTATAACACTAGCAGCGGCCAGACGCTAGGGGAGAATCAACAGATGCTAGATTCCGAGAGCAGGCTGAGGTGGTGCTGAGGTGGTAGTGGTGGTGGTGGTGACTGTTGCGGAGACGATGCTGAGGTGATGCTGAATGATACTCAGGTGTTGCTGAGTGATACTGCTGTGGTGCTGAGTGATGCTGTGGTGGTGCTGAGTGATGCTGTGGTGGTGCTGAGTGATATTGTCTTGGCGCTGAGTGATGCTGTGGTGGCGCTGAGTGATGCTGTGGTGGTGCTGAGTGATGCTGTGGTTGCACTGAGTGATGCTGTGGTTGCACTGAGTGATGCTGTGGTTGCACTGAGTGATGCTGTGGTTGCACTGAGTGATGCTGTGGTTGCACTGAGTGATGCTGTGGTTGCACTGAGTGATGCTGTGGTTGCACTGAGTGATGCTGTGGTTGCACTGAGTGATGCTGTGGTTGCACTGAGTGATGCTGTGGTTGCACTGAGTGATGCTGTGGTTGCACTGAGTGATGCTGTGGTAGCACGGAGTGATGCTGTGGTAGCACTGAGTGATGCTGTGGTTGCACTGAGTGATGCTGTGGTTGCACTGAGTGATGCTGTGGTTGCACTGAGTGATGCTGTGGTTGCACTGAGTGATGCTGTGGTTGCACTGAGTGATGCTGTGGTTGCACTGAGTGATGCTGTGGTTGCACTGAGTGATGCTGTGGTTGCACTGAGTGATGCTGTGGTTGCACTGAGTGATGCTGTGGTTGCACTGAGTGATGCTGTGGTTGCACTGAGTGATGCTGTGGTTGCACTGAGTGATGCTGTGGTTGCACTGAGTGATGCTGTGGTTGCACTGAGTGATGCTGTGGTTGCACTGAGTGATGCTGTGGTTGCACTGAGTGATGCTGTGGTTGCACTGAGTGATGCTGTGGTTGCACTGAGTGATGCTGTGGTTGCACTGAGTGATGCTGTGGTTGCACTGAGTGATGCTGTGGTTGCACTGAGTGATGCTGTGGTTGCACTGAGTGATGCTGTGGTTGCACTGAGTGATGCTGTGGTTGCACTGAGTGATGCTGTGGTTGCACTGAGTGATGCTGTGGTTGCACTGAGTGATGCTGTGGTTGCACTGAGTGATGCTGTGGTTGCACTGAGTGATGCTGTGGTTGCACTGAGTGATGCTGTGGTTGCACTGAGTGATGCTGTGGTTGCACTGAGTGATGCTGTGGTTGCACTGAGTGATGCTGTGGTTGCACTGAGTGATGCTGTGGTTTCACTGAGTGATGCTGTGATGGCGTTGAGAGATGTTATGTTGGTGCTGAGTGATGCTGTGCTGGCTCTGATTGATGCTGTGCTGGCTCTGATTGATGCTGTGCTGGCTCTGATTGATGCTGTGCTTGCGCTGATTGATGCTGTGCTGGCTCTGATTGATGCTGTGCTTGCGCTGAGTGATGCTGTGGTGTTGCCGAGTGAGAGATAGAGTGAAGATATAATGCGCAATTAGAGAGGGTGGTGAGAGAGAAAGAGAAAGGGTGTACATAGAATAAAGAGTGGAGCGGGATAGAGAGAGAGAAAGAAGGGGAGAGAGAGTGAATGAAGGAGTTTGAAAGAGAAACAGATAAAGGGGTGAGAGAGAATGAAAGGCTAAAAAAGATAGAGAGGGAGAGTTAATTAAGTAGAGAGAGAATTAGAGAGGGAGAGAGAGAGAAGGAGAGAGACAATAAGAGTGGGGGTGTGGAGTTTAAATAGAGTGAAGAAGTGACGCGGAAAAAGTAACCTTAAATATAGCTTTGTGCTTTGCGCGAAACAATTTTTTTTTTTTAAAACAGTGAGACAAAAATACTGCTAATTAGGCTGTGACTCCCAATATAAAACAAATAGCGATATAAGGTGAAATCAACCCACCGAAGCAATATTTCTAACTAGACAAAAAAAGCTTGCATTTCAATGCTAATCGCTGTTGTTTTTCATGTGACTGTAGTCCAGGGCCCTCAGTTGGTAATGTGAGCTGCTGCTGCGATTGAAACATCAGAGTCCAGAGAGTTAATGAGCCATGACGAGGAAATGAGGAAGAGATAGGAAACCCAGATGCCAGCTGCGCGTGCACGCCATCGTGAACTCAAGCTGGTCGCCAGCCGAAAGCCAGTGTTTGCACTTCCAAAACCCACTTACTAAAACTCTCGGCCAGACCAGCGCAAGCGCTGGTGCAGGCCGAGACCTAAAAAGCATTTGCACTGCAATCGGTCTCGCATTTGCGATAGTTTGAGCAATTGGCGCTGTAAATGACAATGTCTTTTACCCATGTATTTTGGTTTGGAGTGGAGTAAATGTAAGTGGTTTGGAGTGGTATTATGTGAACTGAATTGGAATTGTTAGTTGCGGAATTGTGTGGTGTGGAGTGCATTTGTGTAATGGAATTATGTGGCATGGTAAATAGATAGGGGTGAAAGCTGCATAGAATAGATAGAAAGGAAGATAGAGATGGATATGTAGTTTGTGCATGAAGTGGTGAATGAACTCCAGAGGAGCAGAAAGAGTGTTTGAGAAAGAGAGAAAGAAGGGGATAGCAGGCCACAGATGTATAAAGAGAGTGCACTTGTGTACGCGAAAGGCACCCTAAGAAGAGAATTTTGAAAGGTCACAGGAAAGAAATTGTGTTCGAAGACCTGAAGTGAACCAATAGGAGACAGTCGGGAAGAGTGCATGAGAGCGAGAGAGAGGTGTGAGAGAGAGAGGAACGAGTGGGAGGGGCACCTGGGGTGAGAGGTGGAGCAGTGCACAGCCCTAGGAGGTATAGGAAGGTAGCATGTGTGTGCAGGCAGTATAGAGAGTAGACAGGGAGTGTGAGGGTGGAATGAGAGGGGGCAGTGGAATTGCAAGATGAGCGGGGTAGTGGGAGTGTGAGAGAGATGAGAGGGGCAGTGGGTATGTGGGGGAGAGATGACAGGATTGGTGTGAGTGCGATGTAGAGATGGGTTGTATTGGAATTGTTTGTTGTGGAATGGAGTGGTGTGGCGTGGAGATGTGTAGTGGAAACATGTTGCATGGTGTGCTGTGGAATTATGTGGATAGTGACTAAATGGTATTAACTGCAGTGGAATTATGAAGAGCGATATTGTGTGTTATGTAGTTAATTATGTGGAATGGTATTGTGAAGTGGCATGTTGTGGATTTGAATTATGTGATGTGCTGTTAACTTTTTTTGAAATCTGTGGTGTGTATTAGAGGTATGTGGTGTGTTATAGAATTGTGTTGTGTAGTTGAAATATGTAGTGTGGAGTTGAATTATGTGGTGTGTATTGGAAATGTGTGGAGTTGAATTGTGTGGCGTGGAACTGTGTGGCATTAAGTGAAATTATGAAATTATGCGTCATGATGTATAGTGCATTTATGTGGTTTGCTGGTATGTGGCAAAGAGTGCATTTATGTGGGGTGTTTTTATGTTGTATTGAGTACAGTGTACATATGTGGAGTGTAATTACGTGTCGCTGAGTGGTATTATGTGGAGTGTAATTATGTTGTGTGTTGCAGAATTGTGTGATGCTGGATCAGATCTCCCACAATTGTGTGCAACCTGCCAGGGTACTACTATGAAAGAACAACTATGACAGAAAGCAGCATAGCTACTTATGACTAGTCTAACAACAGTCAAGACAGGTGGACTGTTTAACTCACTACAACCTTTGCCAAGCGTGTATGGCCCATATACTGCACAGCTGGTGAACAAGGCTGTATCCTGAAAACTGTGCATGACCTAAATCCATGGCAACAGACGGTCTAAGTCCCGAGGAAGCACGACTTACCAGGACATAAAGCATTTCGTAGAGCACAGCTCCAAGGCACCACCAGTCGACTGTCTGATTATAGGGCTACTTGTGGAGAACTTCCGGGGCAAGGTACTGTTAAAAGAGAAGATCACAGGTTGTTAGTCCAGCCACTAGAAGTTGGCACACCCATTCTCGGAAAAATAAGAAAATCACAAATTTTGCAAAACAAATCAAAATCGAGCGTTTGCAGTACAGACACATCCGTCTCCAGCACCATGGTGTTTAATTGATTAAAACTAGCCTTATGACATTTGAACTTGATCCCCTTGCGAAGTCAGTTTACATGTTTACACAAGGGGTTAAATGAAGGTCTAGACTCATGGCAGATTTAAGAAGGACAGGCAATGTGGGGATAGCACGACAAAAATGTACACATTCTAGAGTACACCTAATTGAAATGTAAAAATGCCCTCCTCCTCTCCCTTGACTCTGAAGAGTGATTTAATAGGGTGGATTGGACCTATATGAGAGTTGTTCTACAACACCTGGGTCTGGGACCACACTTCTTGAGGTGGGCTATGGCAAACTATCAAACACCAAGGGAAAGAATCAAAGTCAATGGGAGGCTGTCACGACCAATCTGAATGCCTCAAATCCCCACACATTTTTGCCCTATCTCTGGAACCTTTAGCTAATGCGATCAGAAGCAGATATGATATGAAGGGTTATACCCAGAGCAAAGATACCTTCAAACTCACCATGTTTGCTGAAGATATTCTGCTGTCACTTACAGATCCTCAGGGCACAGTTCCTCGACTATTGGAAGAGCTAACAGAATTCCAGGAAATTTCTCGTTTTGAGATAATCTGGGTAAAACTGTACCTCTGCTCCTTAATCCAAACTCGGGGCACTTAGACCATCAACAGCAACTAATACCTATCTCCTGGTTCTCCGATAGGATAAAATACCTGGGGATTTTAATTGGTCGCACACCTCTTAAGAGGTTGTGCTGAATTACCCTGCACTGATTTGCAATCACAAATGGGACCTCCAAAATGGTTTAACAGTTTTCCTGGCTGGGGAAAACAAGGGTTTCACCCCAGATACTTTACCTATTCCAAACCATTGTTCTAGCAACACCGTCCCCAATACTTAAGCAGATACAATCCCCAACTGACTTATCTGGCAGGGAAAACCTCCACAGATAACCAAGAAGATACTATACTGACTGTTGATGCGGATAGGTTGGGAGTCCCCCACATCATCTCAGACTTTTAGGCCGCTTCACTTCGCTTCCTCAAAGAATGGGGGCATAAGGGAACATCAAAGCAGTGGTTCTTTATAGAACATCTCATAGTTGCCACCTCTTTGGCAGGTTCCATGGCTGAAGAGATCACAATGCAGCTGGGGTCCATTCTCATCTCCAGTGACTGGAGTCAGGCTGGCAATCTGGGACAAAGTATCTGGAAGATCAGGGTCACCTCTTTCCAGTACCCTTTCACACCCATTTCATACAACCCTTATTTCACACATGTGATCACTACCCAACAATTCAAAGTTTGTCGAGAGACATGATATGTCTTATGGTCGGCTCCCTTTTGTTAATCAACAGATCCTACCTTTTGACGACCTCCAGGGGAAATTCAACCACCCAGAATCTGAGAGATTTACATATATTCAAATCTGATATTGGGTGCTACATTCTACAATGACAGATGGAGCATCCAGACCACAAACTAGCCTAGGGAGATGGTTCAAAGATGGGCCATATGACAGAGCTCTGATCTCTACTCTTTATAAATTCCTCATTGACTCCGCCAGCTATCCTAAAACAGCAGGTCAACAAATGTGGGTGCGGGAATTGGGGAAGGAGCGCGAGCCCAAAATGTGGCGCAAGCTCTTTGACAGGGCAAGGATGTTTTTCTTCGATGCTCGCCAAAGTGAAATGCAATATAAACTACTGATTTATTGGTACCGCACTCTTCAGAAGGTTGTTAGGTGGCATTCTTCCGAGAGCAGCAGATGTCGGATGGGGTGTGTTAATACAGGCTCTCTTCTCCACTTTATGTTGTATTGTCGAAATTGAGATAATACTAGGAGGAATTCATCAATGATCTAAATAGAGTGTTTCAAACCCAGATCCTATGGATTCAGGTGATATCCTACTAGGGCTCCCCTACAGCACACAACAAATTGCCTCAGGAGCAAGCCGCTGGCCATAGCTATATTTCCAGGAATGCAATGCCTCCTGGCTCTTTGGGATAAAGCAACTACTCCTACATTTTCTACATGGCTATCCCAGTTATGGGATGTCTTGGCCATGAAGAAAGTTGCGCTGGTGTTAAATAACAAATCATAGGCCTACAAGGTAGACTGGAGGCCTTTTATTTGAATCCTGGTTCATTACTCTAGGGAACATACATGCCCTCGCTATCTCAGGGCAGTGCAGCTAATCCCAGAGGAGGTCTCACAGCTCTTATCTAGATGAATGAGAAGCAATAGTGCCTTTGTGTTTGCCCTTGGGTTTCTACATGAAGCTCTCTTATAGCCAATATGGCCACTTCATTAGTTTCCAGTAGACTACAAGGGGGTGTGGAAAAGGTAGGGGGAGAAGTTTAAGTAATGTAATATGTCTTTTTTTTTTTATTCCTCATTCGCCTCAAACCCCAGTGAACAAAATAAGCCGTCCGTACCGTTACTCAATATTATGGAGACGTAGGCTACTGGATGGGGACCAGGAGGAAGCGCCCCGCCTACCGGTACACAACAGTCTTAAAATGACACTGGCCCCAAGATGTAAAAAGGGGTGGTCACACTCTCCTCCGGTTCGTATTGAGCCGGCTGACTGTTAGTGTTGGCCTGTGGAGGGAGATGAAACTGGGGGGCCCAACACAGTCAAAAGAGTTGCAAAGAGGCATAATCATTGGAACCAGATTTCCTTATAAGGTGAAAACTCTACTCCTTAATTTATAAATTCCCAACACTAAATTGCCAAAACTAAGCATTGGACCAGGTTGATAGAAAACCCCAAAAAGCTGTCTTTTTTCTACTCTGCGTTCTGCACAAATCTGTCCTAGAAGTGGTAAATAAGGAGGATAGCCACTGAGAATGTAGGGGAGGTCTAGTTTCTACCCATCTTTTACAAATTTCCCTCCTAGCCAGCAGAATTGCATAGAAAAGAAACAACCTAGCCGGACCCGTAATTTCACTGGATATACCAAAAATTATCAGGAAAAGAGTGAATTGAATAGGAAGTCCCAAAATGTCAGCGATGGTTTTGCCTACTTTTTCCCAAAATTCTGCTATCGCAGGGCATTCCTTAAACATGTGGATATCAGAGGCACTCTCTAAATCACATTTTTTACAGCTAGCTGGAAACCCCTTTGACATTTTGGTCAATCTTAGCGGAGATAAATAAGCCCTTTGAACCGTGAACAAGTGGTTTCTCCTTAGCCAAGCTGGCTTTACAGTGGCAAACAAGGTGTTGAAAGATGTCTGCCACAGGCAAAGAAGCCCCCCATAGTTCTTCAGCCAGCTTAAAATCTCCGTCGATAGCCTCCTCAATAGTCCAATAAAGAAAGGAAACTTCCTTCTTCCCTGATGGTCTAACCACTAGCTGTTCCTCAAGGATGTTCCCTATACCTATAGGTTTTTTTAGATTTTGGGACCAGCTCTGCAACTGGATATATTTAAACTTGGACATGCCCCCTTCTTGCTTATTATATAATGACAACCATGGTAAGAGTGAGCCGTCAGAAGCAAGGTCCCCCCCACAGCTTGAGCCCCGCTGCTCTGAGTTGTAAGGCAAGCCTATCTTTCAGGCAGTCTGGTGTGCCTGGAGAATCCCACAAAGGGGCCTGACTCGAATAATAGTTAAGACCAGAGCGCTGTTTCATACTGGCCCATGTCCGAGCCATCCCCAGCAGGACTTTTAGTCTAATCTTTTTGAAGAACTTCTGTTCTCCAAATTTGAACAGAAATCCTTCCTGAGAAAGACCCGCAACCTTTAACATTGCAGAGAACATGGCCCCCACCCCTGTGTGGTCTGGGGTTTTTAAGAGCATTCTTGAGTGAGATAGCTGGAAGGCCCATGCATAATATTGCAAATCAGGAAGCGCAAGGCCCCCCTTCTCCCTCCTACGCCTCAACTTCTTCCAGGCAATCCTCGTAGCCATATACGCCCAAACAAACAAATGTATTGCCTGCTGAATCTTGGCTATGGCTGATTTTTCAAAATGTAAAGGGATAGTATTAAATAGGAAGGTGATTTTTGGTAGGACTACCATCTTAACCAGGTTAATCCTCCCCAAGATAGTCAAAGGGAGATAAGCCCAAGATTTCATTTGTTTCTGACACTCCCTGGAGACTTTTGCCAAGTTGGTCCCTGAGATCTTTTCAATGTCCTGCACTATTCTCACCCCCAAGTATCTCATGTTGCGCTTGGTCTGATATTGACACTCCGCCAGGTTCCAAGTCATAACCTCAGTTTTCTCCGCGTTAATTTCGTAACCGGATACCCGCCCGAAGTCCTGTGCCAAGCTAATGACAAGGGGAAAAGTGGTCGCGAGATCGGCAGAGAAAAATCAAAACATCATCGGCATACAGGGCTACCTTCCTCTCCCAGCCCCCATATTTGAATGGCACTATGCTGGGTTCTTCTCTTAAACGCTGAGCAAAAGGCTCGATATATAGATCGAAAAGAAGAGGGGAGAGGGGGCAGCCCTGCCTCGTGCCCCTTGTGATCTTAAAAGATTTAGTCAATTTACCATTGACCAGGAGTCTCGTCGATGGGTCCCGATAAATGAGCTAGACAGCTCTGCAAAACTTCTCGCCCAAATTAAATTTTCCCAAGACTGCCGAGAGGTATGCCCAGTTGACCCTGTCAAAAGACTTAGTGGCATCCAAAGTCATGGCTGCGAGGGGAAGTGAGAAGGTAGTGGCTAAATCAATTGCACCCACCAAATCATAGATGAGGTCTGCTAAATTCCTGCCCTTAACAAAGCCTTTTTGATCGGGGTGAAGTATGCCTCCCGCTACTAAACCCAGCCTATCCGCCAGGATCCTGGCAAAGATTTTATAGTCCGCATTCAACAGCGAGATGGGTCTGTAGGACCCACAACTCGCTGGGTTCTTACCTGGTTTCACGATCAGAGTAATAGTAGCTTCTCCCCATGAACCCGGGAGCCTTACGCCCGCAGATAAAATCTCATTAAAGAGCAGCGTCAGGGTGGGCATTATCACCTCGCCCAAGGATCTGTAAAATTCTGCAGGAAGCCCATCGGGCTCTGCAGCTTTCCCTGCTTTACCAGCAAAGATGGCCCTCCTCACCTCTTCCTGAGATATGTCCTGATCCAGGTCTTCCTGCTGGGACAAACTCAAAGGGGTGAGCGTGCTACTCCGCAGCCACTCCATTGCTGTGGTTTTATCAACCATGCTATCTTCTCGATACAACTCCTGAAAAAAAGCAAAAAAAGCACCCCCAATCTCTTCATCTGAAGACAGTACTTTAGCGCTGTCTGGACTATCAATTTGTTTTATCAAATTTCGCGTCCTATCGGTCTTGGCCTTCCACACCAGAAGCTTACCTGCACCTTCTCCATACTCGAAATGAGCAAGCTTGCTCGCCTCCCACCTGCTAGTGACCCTAGTCCGAATAATGTTATCCATCTGATCCTTTAGTTTACTAAGTTTCACAAGATTTTCCTGGTGCTTCTCAGGGTCAACCTCTCTATTTAAGCTCAACTCTAGTGTCTTCATCTCTGCCTCCTTGTGGGCCACCTCCTCCCTGTATTGTCTGTTCTTATAGGATACCCTGTTCGTAATCATACCCCTTAAAAAGGCCTTTAGGGAGTCCCAGACCACCGAAATCCCAGCTGAGCCCAGATTCGTGTTCAAAAAGCATTCGGTCTCCTGAGATAAATACTTCATCTCAGCTTCATCAAGAAGTAAAGTCCGATCAAATGTCCAAACTTTAAGATGTTCACCTTCTCCTAGGGCCAAATCCATCCAGACCCCTGAATGGTCGGACAGATGCGGAGTCAGATAGCCAATATCCTTAACTTTACCTCTCAGATTGTAACTGACCAGGATATAATCGATTCTCGATCTATGGCCATATTTACTGTTATAATATGAGACCCCTGGCTGAATACCTAATCTGTGCCTCCAAATGTCACTGAGACCAGTCTGTGCCATCATAGATTGGAGGTATATCCGGGACCTAGAAGGCACCTTAGCTCTACTGCTAGGAGACTTATCTAGTTTTGGGTCCAGAACGATGTTAAAATCCACGGCCATAATAACTGGGTCTGGATAATCCCAAAGATTTGAAAAAATGGTCTTTAGAACGGAGGGGTCATCCTGGTTGGGACCGTAATAGCCCACCAAAGTTAGCAAAGTGCCTAAGATGGTCAGCTTCACGATGACCCACCTACCGCTAGGATCAACCATGGAGTCTAGGATGCGGGCATTTGCTTGTTTTTTAATTAAGATAGCGACTCCCCTAATATTAGCAGTCTGATTAGAGCAGATCATATGTTCCACCCACTTTAAATTTTTAAATATCCCAGTCATCTCCTCTTTCAGAAGATGGGTTTCCTGGAGGATAATGACCTGTGCGGGAGAATCTTTTATATACTGCAATATTCTGGCCCTTCTAGTTTTCACCCGCAGGCCATTAACGTTTCAGGACCGAAGCTGAATTGTTCTCATGGGGGTTTAGAGAGGAGAGCTATAAGTCGACTTAAACTCTGAGGAAGGCAATACCAGACCAATCGTGATAAAACTAGGCTAATTTGATCAAATAGTAAGGTGAATGAGGAAATTTTATATTTTTTACCCCTTTGCCCCTTACCCTGTGCTACCCACACCACCCCCCAACCCCCTCCCAACCAGACCCTCCCTGGAGAACCCTTCCCCCATTTATCTGGACAGATGTAGTCCAGTTGTTGCACCCCGGGGCAACCCGTCTTGTCCCCTTATGAACCTATACAAATACAAAGGGAGGCGAAAGGAATAGGAGAAAAAACTAAGACCCTGCCATCAACTACCCTTAACTAAGTGTCCCCATGTGTGTCTCAATGTAGATACATGTACATGTGTTTTGATTACCTATCTAATACCTCATACAAATGGTTGAAGGTGGGCTAATACACATAAAGGGGAGAACCCTAATAGCAAGAACCGCCCCTAAAGGTCCCAGATCCCAACTGAAGATGTCGTGTATAGCTACTCAGCCATCCGCTACCTTTACGACTTTCCGAGACTGTCTAATAACTCATCCGCCTCTTGCACTGATCTAATATTATGCATTTTGTTATTGTGCATAATTTTTAGAGTTGCAGGATATTTGAGCTGGGCAACCGCACCAAGCTTTCTAAACTCATCCAGCTTCCTGCCCAACTCCCACTGCCTATTCAGGGTGACACGGGAAAGGTCAGAACGGATTTCGTATGAAAAGTCGCCAGCTCTTAATGATTTTATTTTTAGGGCCATATTGAGGATTTTCTCCTTTAAAGAGTAGGTGAGAAAGTTCATGAGGATCTTCCTAGGTTTTGTCCTGTCGGGGTGCCTCCTGAAAGGGTCTCTATGAACTCTTTGAATGTCTTTTTTCAAGTCCTCCTCCGATTCCTCAATCTGCAATGATTCTTTTAAGAGTGACACTATGAAGGACTTGAGGTCTTCCCCTTCCGGGACATTCAAAATACGCAGGTTGTTTTTCTGAGAGTTATTCTCTAGCGTCTCGAGCCTTTCACATAGAACCACCTCCTCCCTCTTGAGAGATGTTATATCGGCTTTTGCTGCTCCCAGGTCATCTCTTAGATCTCCCACTGTGTTCTCCAAAACGAGTGTTCTTGAGTTTAGGAGGTCAATTTTCTTCTCGAGCGACTCACAGAACACCCTAATCTCGCCTTGATTGGCCTCGGAGACTGAAAACCCCTTCTTAATGTCTGCTGAGAGGGTGGAAAAAAGAGCTTAAAGAGAGGCAACTGAGGGTCCCCTACTTTCGCAATCTTCAGGGACTTTATCAACCCCTGCGCTACAGCTGGCTGCCGTGCTTTGACCAGCCAAATCTTCCCCTCCTTCAAACCCCTTTCCTTTATCCAAAACAATACCAGGAGTTGCCGATAAGGTTGATGACATGGGGGGGGTGGGGGCTTCCTGCAGGCTCCATTTCCTCCAAGTTGAACCTCGAGTCCAACTGGCCTGCAGAGCTCTTTCTAAGGGTCTCCCCTTGTTTCACAACATCTAAAACAAGGGGTTGTACTTTAAAATACGACCGTAAAGAGGGGGTGATCCTAACCTTCAGATCAAGCGGATTGCTTTTCGCTCTACCTGCCTTTATACTTCTGCCTTTAACCTCGCAGGGCTGAAAAAATTAGCAACTACTTTCCGTTGGCACTGCTGGAGTAGTGCTGCCTTTCCCCTGACCTCGACCCTTCCCGCTGTTCCTTGCAACAAGTTTCTCCTCAGGGGGCAGCTTAGTATTTCTCTCCTCAGTTTTTGCTCTAGCCAGCCCCTGCGCCGTCCCTCCACGTTTTTTACCTCTCTTTGTGCTTTTATTCTGGAGCACGGTGCTTAAGTGCCCCCCCACTGCCTGGGCCCCCTGTACCTGTACCAATTTTGACTGCGGCTGCAAAAGAGACGACAGGGGCTCGTTGTGCCCAGGAACCTGATGGTCGCCGGTCTCCTCTGTGAAGGCAGTCCTCTCCAGAATGCAGGAAGCTCGCCCAGTGCTGCCGCTGTCGACCCGGAGGAGCCCGCGAGCCGCTGCTCTGCGGCCCCTCCTTAGCTCCAGAGCGGCGATCACCCAGGGCGACGAGAGAACAGGGGCTGCAGAAACCCGAGCACCAAAACACATCTCCCGTGGAAAACCACAACCGCGAGGCACACCTTGGGCACTTCAAAGAAAGTAAAAAGGTGAGCGAATTTTGCCGGAGTAGTTCAGGAACTATTGCGAGGGGAAAACAGCAGGTAATCAGGTCCTAAAATCGCCTCCTCATTAAGCACAGACGCGGGAGCTCCGGATGCAAGCGGCTGCTCAGCTAGCAGCCGACATGTTCTCCCCCAGCAATGTAATATGTCTTGTTTACTTTACAGTTTCCTTGCCAGCCAGTTGGATGTGGGCGTTGTACGTGTTTTCTAACCAAAATAAAAAATACAGTGAAACCTAAAATCTTTGACCAGGATAAACCTAGTTGGTGTATCTGACCCATGCTCCATCACGGTCAGCCTCACATTGCGCATGGGTCCCAGTCTACCGGACTATAATTGGTGCTTTCTGTGTTATGACGCTATTTCTATTTAAAACTTTAAAAATTCATATCTCTGGTTCCCCTTATTGACTTTGTCATTTTGAAACCATTTTGTTTATTGAATGTTACTCTATTTTTTCTAATATGCTTGGGATTGTTATTGTTCTGCATTTCAACTTTATTACTGTTCTGGAGTTGCATAAATACTTTACACATTGCCTTCAAGTTAAGCCTGTCTGCTCTGTGCCATTGCTACCAGGGTGGTTGAGCTAAAGTTTATGTAGTAACTTAGTGGTTCAACCTGACAACAGTTGGGATTATTCCTTGAGGTGGGTAGTCACCCACCCAAATAAATAAGCCAATTCTCAATCAAAATCAATTTCCACTAAAATTGCTTTTATGTATATAGTTTCATATAAATTTTCTATTGACAGTTGACTTGCTTTATTGTCAAAAATCCTTTAAACGTAGTAGGTAGCATTTTTCAATAGTCTTAAGATTTTCGTTTAGCAACTGTGATAATATCGGAGAACAATCACTTGGCAGACCTTTGCCGGTGTGTCTGACTGGTCATAGAGTGTGAAAAAAAAATTGGAGTCTTATTTGAAGAAGCTAATCTTGGAAGAAATTCAGATTGAATGGCTCTTCAGTTCTTTATGTCTTAAACCATTCTAATGAACTTGCATTACATTGGGTGGGTGCACTGTAAGTGTAGGGTTCTGGTCTGGATTATGCACAACTTTTGTCTATACTGCTGAGAATGTCCGTGAATTCTTAAAACTAGTAATTCTGCATGCATTCATAGGAACACTATTCTATGAACACTTGTAAAGCGCATCCTACCCGTAGGCATTCCATTGCTGATAGTACGGCACAGAATCATCAGAAGAATTTTAAGTTTTTGTTTCCTATATTGAAGGGAGGAGTATTGGAAGGTATACTACTATGGGTGCAGAATTACTACTTTTTCTTCTGAACTGTGTCCCCAGTCACAAAGAGTGCTTACAATGGTGGGCTGCTCTGAACTAATCTTATTCCAGCATCTCACAAAGTTTCACAATAGCCCAAGAGCTACTTTGTTATAGTCACCAGTGCTTTAAATGGGCCGATAACGTCCGGTTCTAAGTGCCGCCACTTTTTTATTTTGAGAATGAGAGTATCTGCACTTCTAATGGGAAACGTAATACTTTTATTGGAGAGTACCGGCACTTCTCAGAAGCAAACAGGTACTTTGATACAAAGTACGTACACTTCTATTTTTCCATTTCAGGCACTAATAGTCACTTGAAGCAAGAAATTTTGCAAAACGCTGGATGGTTGAAATTTTTAATTATTACGTCCCTTGTTAACACTATACACATTAAAAGGGCATTTTGCATTATGTTGCTGATTTCATTGGGACGGAGTCATAAATTCGAGCTGACAGCTCTTAAAACAAGCATTGGCATAGCCAATAGGTCTCGCCTTTGGGACCTTATAAGTGTTTAGCCAGAGTTATTGGCAAATATGGTGAACTTGGAAGCAAAGTACTGGGATTTTCTTCGGAGGGCCATATGGAGTTTTGAAACTGTGTGTTGTACTCTATGGTCATTTAAAAACAACAACTAGAGCGACTGGAAAATACAGCTCGAGCAACTAAGATTTGGGTTTAGGGAGTCCCCCTCATTCCCTCTATTCCCAGGCATGGAGGACTAGAAGTCCATGATGCCATATTTTCTCACAGAGGTGGTTCGGTTGGATGACAGCATGTACAAGATGGAGGTAGACTGTGTTCTCTGCTTACCTACATATGGCACTGAGAAGTGTACACTTGGGGGTGGAACAGTGCTGGTAGAATTGAACTGCCCTGCAGCGAGACAGGCTGCAGTATGCAGACAGCTGCCAAAAAAGTGATAACATCGACTGCCTAAAAATACTATTTTTCCACCCCTCACAGTCATGCAAACCAGAAGTGGAGAAAGGAACTCTTGTGTGTAAAGAAGGGAGTGTTGAGTTGTCTTATAAGGGCACTACTCACTTGTTCACCAAGCCATAGCCAGCTATGGTCTTTCTAGATGAAAAGAAAAGTCATTTTGGCAAGGAAAAAGGGCTGACTGGGAGTAAAGCACCAGACTTTATTTTTTTTTTGATTTCGAGCTGACACGAATACTTGTCTCCTTGAGGGCAAGAGCTGGAGTGCATTTGGGGTGTTCATGCTCCCTCCCTCGCCATTCCCTCCATTTACCACTAAACTGATGCAACTGTTTTTGAATCTGCATTGGCCTTAGTTGTGATGTCATATTCTTAAACTTGGTGACTATCCAGTTGGTATCTCTTGTACATCAGTGATATTTTTGTAATAGAAACTACTTAGACCTCTTTTCAAGTCCTAATGTAATGCTGATTTGGGTGCAAACAGGAGATTACGACCGAAACAGGATAAGACATTATATGGAAAAGTTAGAAAAAAGTTAACCAACAGTAATTTTTCCTGTTAAATGCCACCAGGAAACACATTGACAAAATATGAACAGGAAAGAGGCAAAGAATGAAGTAATTGGTGGGCAAAACTCTGAATCCGCAATTTATGACTCAGTCTGAAGAGTAAGACGTAGAGTTTTGAGGCAATCATTCACCTTTGAAATACCACATTCTCTGTTACTGCTATTAAGTGGTGTGGTATTACTGCATCAAAGACTGGTGCACTCTGAACCAGGCCTTGTAGCAGCACCAACTGGTGAACTTTGAAAATGGTGTGGCATAAATAAATTCCCAGAATTAGACTGTGTAAACATGCAACAACAACTTGCTTTTAGAGGATCCGCCGGTGCTCTCCCCTTTGTGAAAATGTAGAATTGAAATCGAGGTCAGTGGGTGCATTTTATAGTGCCTTTTTCCCATAAATTGGACATAAAAATAGATTCTGAAGGGGCACTATTAATATTTTTCAATACCTTTGCGGAGCCCACGATACATCATAGATGCCTATTTTATAACCCAAAGAATGTGCACTATTTGTCATGGGTTAGTCCCATTAGGCATGGCTGAGCTCATTCCCCGGCCAGAAACATATGATGTGCACATAGGGTAACTCATATACACATGTACAGTCTCACACATTGACACAAACACACAAATCCAACACTTGCCTCCTTAAGGTACAATTTCCAACATTTCTGGAGGTGGTGCTGTTTTTGTTCTCTTGTACTTTTCACCAAGTTGCAATTGTGGACAAGTTAGACACAAAGATGTTCTCTTCTGCTAACTAAAAATACTTTTATGCGTGGTAACAGCATGCGTCATAAAGGCTAATGCGTGGTAAAATCTGCTTGTTGGAAGTACTACGCGTTGTGAAAGTAATTTAGCGCAAAAATATATACAGCAAAACAGCCCACAAAAGACAGATTTGACAAATATGTAAAAAGGTGCTAAATAGGACGTTCTTCAAAATCAGCACAGACAAAAATAAAAACACACCCTGTGCAGTTTAAATATTCTGGCCCCTTAGTTTAATCTTTCAAATGTTAAAAGTAAAGAAAATGCAGAGTTAATTCTTTATATAGTAAACAAAACTAGAAGAAACTCAGTTCAATCCATGTCCTGCCCTCATGCAATAATCAGAAGCAAACCTTGTCGGCAACAATTACCTTCTAAACAAACCGCAAACACGGCGCTCAAAATGTTGCTCCATGTTTCTCACCAGTGATCCCAACTACGACCAAGAGCATTAACAATCAGTAAACTTATTACCCATCGGCGCTCTTCTATTCTATACCGTTAAAAAGCAAAACCACAATAATAAAATATGCTAATATGTATGAAACTATACATAATCTAGCAAATACAATGTAGATCTATAAACTCCAGAATACAGCAGTGTAATCAATCATTGTAGTTGCTCTGCAGCGCCAGGATACCCTTCGATGTTGAACAAGCGCTTTACAAAAAAAAACAAAAGTGAAGTACAGCTATGGAAAGCGAGAGGAAAGCCAGATGGCGCCTCATCGCGCGCTGTAAGGGTGCCGCGAGGAAAGCCAGATGGCGGCTGTGCGTGTGCCCGCGCGCGTAACCGCAAGCTTGAGGCCAGCAAAAGCGTGTGGTCGGACTTTTAAAAGCCCACTTACTAAATGTCTCGGCCAAAGCAGCGCATGCGCTGGCTCAGGCGAGACCTAAAAATGACCAGGATGCCACGTGGGGCATGAAGCGAGGCGTTTGAAAATGTAAAATGGAGCAGTTTAGCAAGACTGCCATGTCCTCCGCAGGTATACTGCACCCCTAAGCCAGGACATTTACCATTGTCACCAGCCATTATGCGCAGAGGCTTCAAGGTGTGCTGGTTTTACGGAGCACGAAATTGCAAAAAACTCATGTTGTGTGGTTGGTACACAAGTGACTGTGAGTTAAAGACTCTGTCCCAATGTTCCAAATGAACACTCCACCCACTGACTAAACTCAATCTCCTTCAATCTTCTCCCCCCAATAATCTTAAACTTCTCTGCTCCCCCCCCGATCAGCTGCAGGACCCACTCTATATTCCGGGCTTCCCATCTTTTCTCCACCATTCAGTAACCTTCCCAGTCACTTTGTATTGCCCCCCGCCCCAAAGAACCCTTTACATCCTCAGCGCCTTCCTATCTCTTCATACCTTCCCCAACCTATGCCTGCTCAGAAACAATAACTTTAAACAAAATATCTCCAAATGGACAATTCAATGCAGTAGCCAGCTAAGTGGATTATGATCATAAGAAATACCAGGTATGGCCTGTGGAGCATTTTAATAGTGCCTGCTTACTGAAACCATAAAATGCGCGGCTATATCGCACATCCTCATTCATCACACAGCTCAGCACTGCATCCCATAACACGATAACCAGACGGCTGCGCCATTAAGCAAGATGTGGAAACACGTCCCACATAGGATCAAAAAACAACCCCACATAGTGTAACATTCTGCCCATGTTTGTAAAACCTCAGTTGGTTAATTCAGTCTTTCTGTAGACGTCTGTCTGTGTTTAAGGAGAGAGAAACAGAATTGAATCCTGGTTGGCACAGTAGGGCATAGTGGCATCTATTTATAGTGCTATGACGTCCCCTTCTGCGACTGAGAAAGCACTTTAACTATGCAAGTAATTGATTGTAATGTGCATAGCAGTAGATAAAGGTCACTCAAAGTGTCAAAGATTTGGCTGAACAATGTCACTCCTAAGTACACTGAAATCATGGAAATGCCACACATAGGCAAACTGAAAACTTGGCACCTATGGAGAGAGTCTTGATAGGGCGGAGGGAGTGGCCCAGAACACAGGGAGGGCTGGAGGTCTGATGTAATCCAAAAAGAAGTCCATCTGTAGCCATGTAGTAGGTTGTAGCATTCTCGTTGTTTCAGCCAGGACGTTTCACCATACCGTCTCAAACATGTTAATGAGACACCTGATGAAGGGCCACAATTGACCCGAAATGTATTTGGTTGAATAATATATGGATTGAAAGAATATTATTTGGCTACCAAGGAACCATTGGTAGTATGATACCAATTCATTGAATAAAATTCAAGAAGAAACTTCAGCATCGTACAAAGTGTTTTATTTAAAAAAATCTGGTGAATTGAATTTAGGAAACATTTTAGGTTTCCAGATAAGTGCTCCCGTCAGCTTGGCGGGATTCTTCCCTCCCAGCATTCCTGTTGCATTGTTCAGTTGGCACCTTTGGACGCAGCGCACTGACAGGGACGCACACAGAGGAAATTGACATATTTAGTTATATTAGTTGTATTCCGAGTGCACATTGGCAACATTGACGTAGGTTGTAGGTACCCCAGGACCTTGTAGTAACAAGATACATATAATACAGGTTACTACACGGTCCTGGGGGCAGTGATGCGAGGTACTTAGAAGCAGAGCGCCGCGCACATTCACACCTAAGTGCCCTTCCGTTTCTGGCACTTAGCAGTTTTATAACCGTCTTAGAGCACTGAACATACAGGTCACGCACATTGCACTTAACATACGCTTTGTAATGGGAGGAGAAAGGAAGCCTCTCCCTGCTTTGCGCACTGCATGCATGCAGTACAAATCCCTTGACTCTGAGGCGCACTGAGTGAGAAAGGAAGCCTCTGCTATGACCCATGACTTTGTAGTTTAATGAGGGAAAATACTTCTGCTTCCTAACTTTGAACTTAGAGTTTACTGTATATACTGCATATAAATGTCTTATAACTACCACCCCAGTCTGCTGCTCGATTCCTGATTGCGACTGGGCTTTCTATAGGATCGGGCCTGGCGCTTCTATTGCCCTGATCTCGCTCTAAGCCGAAACGACCCAACAGCGGAAAGTATCGCCTTTCGCCTATGTTAGGTCTATGATTGTCTATAACTGACTGCTCCTGACTGCTAATCGGTTTGACCTTCAAGGAAGGAAGCTCTCCTCCCTTCAACTCATATACCGATCTCTCTTCCATCAACCATGCGCCCACCTAACCCCACCCGGAACTCTAATCTCGTGCGTTACGGACCCAACTCCTGGTCCATTAACTACCCAGACAAAATGACCAGTAATGCTAAAAAGAACTTCAAGCACAGTACTCTAAAAAAAACACCCGGAAACACTCATAGTAGATAACTACCACACAGCGACCAACGGCAACACGAAAACTAACTTAATCTTTTACACTAATCGCCCGACTAAATAGAAAAACACCTTCTTTCTTCACCTTCAAGTCGCCAAGTCGGTAATCATTCCCTATGGTGAAAAAATCTCCACAACCATCTCCCCTACCTTCAAAGGGGAATTCACCATTTCCATCTACAGAACTGGAACCATTCTCATACAGGCCACCCACCCGCACCTCACCACTTTTGACCGCCACTTCCCCACACTACTCTCCTCGTTAACTCAACTGAGCCATCAAACCCTATCTCCCCCATCCCCCTCCACCCTCACTAATAACGTGGAACCGATCCAATCTCCCTGCCCTGAAGACCCACTCTTCAACTCATGGACATCCACCATCACTCACTACAATCACACTACCCCTATCATTACTCTCCGTCGCCAAACACCCACCATTATTACATCTACTGATCACACCAGGAACAGCAAACTCACAACTAACAAACACCACAAGGCTGATCTCGATCTAGACAGCTCGGACACTAACCACAGCCCTCCCGCGACTGAAATCACCACAGGCACTCCCCTCTCGACCCCCGATAATCTGAACCCTCCCTCACAAACTACCCCTTCCTCCAACACTGACCTTTTTCCCCCGGCCCTTACTACCCCCATGTCCAACGTCATCTCCAATCCATCGGACACTCACCCCCCTACTACCACTGCCCACTCCCCTTCCGCTGTCCCACATCCACATGCACAACCTGTCTCCACCGCCAATCTCACTGACAATCCCCGTGACATCCCCATGTCCAACGTCATCACCAATCCAGCGGACGCTTTCCTCCCTATTATCACTGCCCTCTCCCCTTCCGCCATCCCACATACACAACCTGTCTCCACCGCTAATCTCACTGACATTCCCCGGAACTCTGACTTCCTACCTAAAATTTCTCTCCCTCCTCCCTTGGACATTAGACCCACTACTCCTCCTCCGAACACCTTGAATGGTAGCATTACTAACCCGGCTCCCTGCGTCCAACCTCTCCCCTCTCCTAATCCTACTGATTCCGCCCAATCCCTGACCCCTGTTCTCTCTCCTTTCAAAGACCCAAGCCATTCTCGGCCCCTGCCAAAAACATTAAGCTTTTTCAGCTCAATAACACAGCAACTGAACAGAATGGAGCGGAAAATTAACTCCCTTGCTGCCGATTTCCTATACTTACAACAAGACCTTCTCAACAGGATCAAGCCACCGTGCTCCCACTCCCTGGGTAGATTTGCTCCTACCCCCCTCAATACCTCTCCCATGGCCCCACAGAGCACCCCACGGCCCTCCATTCCGTCGGCGAGTCAGGCACTTCGACCCAACCGGGATCGCCACCCCTTTTCGGTACCGAAACCTGATGAGATCAACGACTCTTACCTCGCTTTGAGCCAGAACACTGCCCCTCTCACCATCCCCGTTATTGTTGGCACTAACAGAATCCCTAAAACTGTCCACTCGCCTAGACCTCCTGCTCAATACACCTCTATCCACTGCTCAATACACCTCCCCGCCCTCTCTCTTGCATGCTCAACTGCAGATCAGCAGTACAACACGCCACAGACATTGCTGAAGCTCTACTCGCTGAAGAAATAGACATCGCTTTCCTCACAGAATCCTGGCTCAATGTCCACTCCACCCCCATTCTTGACATTCTCACCCCTCCAGGGTACAACATCATCAGACAAGACAGGTCGATCAAAACTGGTGAGGGACTAGCCATCATTCACAAAGCTGGAATACAGATTACCAAACTTAAACCTGCAGAATACCTATCGTTTTAATACCTGGGTGTCGAAAACACTGCCAAGGGCACCTCACCCATCAAATTTCACACCATCTACCATCCTCCTGGAGAGCGTGCCCTCTTCACCGAAGAACTAACCTAATAACACGTTTCTCCCTGACAGACACAAAATACGTGTTCCTGGGTGACCTCAATATCCACTGGAACGACCCAGAAGACTCCACTGTCCAGAACCTATCCAACCTACTGGAAACACACAACCTCAAACAACTCTGCAATGAACCAACTCACATCATAGGTGCAACGCTGGATGCGATCATTACCAAAAATGAACTGGTCTCCCGGAGAGCGATTTCTCCCATGGACTGGTCCGACCACCACCTCATTCTGTTCAAGTTTGACGCACTTGTCAGCCACCAACCTATTCGTGATGACAAACCTAAGCACTGGACCAGAAACATCAAAGAAGTCCCTATAACCGAACTTGAATCCAGGATTCATGCCCATCTACAACTCCAACTCTCCACCTGGACGGCCGATGACCTCACTACACAATTTAATTCAACAATGACAGAGGTTTTAGACCAAGTAGCTCCATTCAAACTCAAACAACTGAGGCGAATCGATTCTAAACCCTGGTTGAACGTGGATCTTAATAACGAAAGGCGTCCACTCAGAAAACCGGAAAGGTCTTGGAGACTAAACCCTTCGACCTTGCACCTAGCGCAACTTAGATCTGCTCGGCTGGCATACAAAAAACACATTTTTAGAGAAAAGGCGTCTTTCTTCCGCAGCCAACTAGATCTGGCGAAAAACAGACCGAGAGAACTCTTCAACATTGTCAAAAGCCAAACAAACTGCACTCCCTCTCACGAAATCAAAGCCACCAAAGAGCGATGTGAAGAAATTGCCACCTTCTTCTCTAATAAAGTCTCAAAAATTGATCAATCCTTCATCCAAACCTCAAATCCTCCTTCCCTCGTAACCTGCCCCCCTTTAATCACCCTTGACCAATCAGAAAGAGTTCTTACCAAGGACAATCAGGTCTGCCTCCAGCTAAAAAACAATGCGCACTGGTCCGACTTCGAGCTAATGTCGGAAAACGAGGTCTTCAGTATAATTGCAAGCCTAAAACCTTCTTCCCACACTATGGCCCCCTCCCACCCACAATTATAAAAGAACTCAACCACACCATTACCCCTTTCTGGACCCAAATCATCAACTCCTCTCTCATTTCAGGCTGTGTCCCAGACTCCCTTCAACTAGGACAAATCACACCCATACTCAAGAAACCAGGGGCCGACCCTAACAATCTCAACAACCTCAGACCTATCTCCAACCTCCCGTTCCTTTCAAAAGCATTGGAGAAATGCGTTCTCCACCAACTCAACAAACACATTGATGAGTTCAACCTCCTCGACACCTTTCAATCAGGATTCAGGAAAGGCTGTAGCACTGAAACAGCTATGCTCAACATCTCTGACGATATTCACAGGGCCTTAGATGAAGGTGAAGCCTGTCTACTCATCCTCATTGACCTATCTGTGGCATTCGACCCAGTAAATCATCCAGCTTTACTTGAGACTTTGAAGAGGCGCTCTGGCATTAATGGCACAGTACTAAAATGGTTCACCTCCTTCCTTCAGCACCGCTCGCAACAAATTAAAATCAACTCCTGTCTCTCGAAGCCAACAAAAGTCACACTTGGGGTCCCGCAAGGCTCGATCCTCTCCCCTTCCCTCTTCAATGTCTTCATGGAGCCCCTCACAATCATCTTGAAAAAAGCAGGAGTGAATTACCACCTTTACGCAGATGACACCCAAATCTATTACAAAATCAAATCACCCAGCGACATCCGACACCTCAATGTCACTCTAACCGAGATCCAAACTTGGTTCAACGCTAACCACTTAAAGCTCAACCCAGATAAAACGGAATTAATTCTATTCTCTCCAAAAAGTAACCACCGTCCAATCCAAGAGTGGCTCAAGACTCTGGATGCCCTAAACTGCCCCCTCGTCCTATTCAACTCAGTTAAGTCTCTAGGCATTACCCTTGACAAGAGCTTATCAATGGAGGCCCACATCAAAAATTCTGCAAAAGGTGCGCTTTTCTCACTAAAACACCTCAAGAAATTGAAACCTTTTCTTCCCCATGATGACCTCAAGACAATAGTTCAATCCCTAGTTCTCTCTAAAATCGACTACGGGAACGCCATCCTAACAGGGACTCCAAAAGCTCACCTAGCCCCGCTAAGGGCAGTGCTGAACATGGCCGCTCGACTCATATCTGGGGTAAAAAGATTTGAACACATCACACCAGCTCTCAACTCCCTCAACTGGCTTCCCATGGAAGGGAGGTGTATTTACAAACTGGCCTGCATCACACACAAAACCCTTCACTCTCCGTCCCCCAACTACCTAAACAACAAACTGGTAAAAGCAGGAAAATCCAGAACTCTGAGAAGCTCCAACTCACTCCTTCTTATCCCTCCGAAACTGAAAAAGAAAACAACTCAGTACCGATCATTTTCTGGCAACGCTCCCAGGATGTGGAACGCTCTCCCTAGAGACCTCAGATGCAACCCCTCCTTCTCCTGTTTCAAAAGGGACCTGAAACTCCATCTCCTCAACAAATAATTTCCCGTCCAACGTCAACGAACCTAGACTTCAATATCCGAGTTGACTCCTCTCTCTCTTGACATTCAAGGATAGTTGGTTACCGGACTGTGTTAGTCACCTTCGTTTGTTTTCTCTCCCTCCCCTGCACTGTTTACCTATTTTTCATGTTGTCTTTTTTTTTTTTTTATCTCTGTTTTGCTTCCTTACCGCCTTCCTACTATGTAATGCAATTTTTCTTCTGTCTTTACTGTGTGTCTATGTAAAGCGCTCTGATACCCAAGGGTCAAGCTAGCGCTATATAAAACTTTTTAAATAAAATAAATAAATAAAGAGTTTCTCGTTGCTCAAATGGGTGTAATTTCTGATATTTATATATTTCCCTCGTCTTCATTGCTTGATTTTGATCTCGTGAAAGTGTCACTTATAGTCGTTGAAATGTCACTCATAATTGCACTGAAATTATGAAAATGTCACACATAGCTATCTGAAACCTTGGCAGCTATGCATGTAGGCAAGTGCTTCAGCGCCCCCGACAGGGTCAATCAGCGTTAAATATATCTTGCAATACTGTCTTCCCTTGATAGCTTCTATTCTGCTGATAACCACCCTGTCTTTCTGTTCCTCTGCTCACACAGCTCTCCATGTGCATCTTGTCAATCAGTTCTTTCCGGTCCATTGAGTGCCATCCCCTGAATACAAAACCTATACCTTCGCGGCTCCCTCCTCGTGCTTTTCCGCTCTTTGAGAGAGCCCGCTTCTCCTTTGTAGGAGTGCTCCCCGCTAGACCTACTTGCCATGCCCAGCCCTCCTACATATTTAAGATAACGGACAATCCGCTACTTACATGGTCTGCAAATCAGCACAACATCTCTCATCCCTCATTGATCTTTTACAGGTATGTGCCCCTTAAATTTCGGTACTTCCGGATCGTGTGACAGCCAATCCCCTGGCACAATAGTATTCTGTGAGTTATCCTTGCGTCAGATGTAAAAAGACCTTGGATTGGGGAATTGTCTGAACCTCAACCAATCCTAAACCGCTGCGAAGAAATCCGAACTGCTCATTGGCTGTGCAGTTTGCACGTGCTTCTGAGATGTATAAACACTGTGTAGTGGGTTAAACTTTGCTGTCGGTTGACCGAGACAAAATCAGATGTGGATCTATCTGGCTGTAACATTTAAGCCACCGGGTTACAGACAGCCGGAAGAGGTCGAGTAGCCCCGGTGGGTTGGGTTTGGGTTCAGTGTTGGGCAGAAAAAGCGGTGGTAGCGTTGGATTGCGGAGCACACTTACTCAGGACGGTGAAACTGGGTGATGGTCGGACCTCCGTTACCTATCCCTGCGGTGTCATGTCATAGTGGATTAGTCTGTTGATGACTAAGTGTTTGGTTCTTTTCTGGTGCGGCGGGGTATGCGTGTGTAGACGCAGACAAGTCAGAACATTTATATGGAGAATCTGGCTGGGCTCTAAAGAGCACAAGCCATAAAAAGATTTACATTTTCGAGAGGGGAAAATTCGTCATTTTAGTTATTTTACTCATTTTTAACCTGTTGGTATGTCCATGTAAGTTAATGAGTAAACATGTTTTCCTTAGAACCTGTAATGCTTGTGCCTTCTTCATAGAGACAGTGCATTCTAGACTGTGGGTAACTGTTACTGTGTAGTTGGCTGAGCACGATTGAAGGTGGAGGTGCTTCGCTTTGTACCTCCTCTTGTGGTGTTCCATGAGGATTAAACTACTTAAACCTGCTACTCGTGCAGCGGCATACTTTACAAAGTGGCGACGAGCTGGAACACCACGAAACAGCTGTAGTGATGGCAGTTCTGGCTGTGCCTTTAATTCTGCTGCATGCTTACTGACTGTTTATCAGCAAAGCATGCGCACCGTGTATATTCAAGTGCGTGTCAGGTTCTGTGTTCCTTCTCAATGGTTGCCAGCTCTAACTTCTTCAGTTGGAGTTGGGAACCTATGGAGAGAGGGACGGCAGGACCTGGGCTCTTTTACAACAATAAAGAAGACTTGTCATTTTTGTACTTCCTGCCTCGGTCTGTACTTATTGCCCGGAACAAGTACACCTTGCAAAGCTACACATCAGCAGCAGAACCATGTGTGCAAGGATTTACTTATTGGATTGAGGGATTACTTCTTCTCTTGCTAATTTTGGCAGTTTTTAAGGAAAAGTTCCTGTCTGATTAAAAGAAGTGCATTCAATTGGATTGGATTTCGTAATTGAAACGCTAGGATCTACGTAATTCCAGAGACATCGGAGTGTATCCACTTTTACTTTGAATTGTGCTTGACAAACACAACTAACCAAAAATGCATGAATTAGGTTCTGTTGTTAAAATTCGCATTTACCTTGCCAGCACTTTTGAAAATCTTTCATCACGCTCTCCTTTCCTTTTTAGGTCTCGCCTACGCAGCGCGCATGCGCTGCATAGGCAAAAAGACCTTTTGCCATCGATTCGGCTTTTCAGCCTAAAACGTGCACGCGTTCCATTGCCTTCAATGGCAACGCGTGCACGTTTGGCGATTCACTTGCGGGAGCGAGCGGCGCCATATGGTAGCAATTATCGCTCCTGGCGCCGCTCGCTCCCGCAAGTGAATCGTGCAGGCTCCCTCCTCTCCCCCCTCCCCCTGCTGCCATGCGAGGCGCGCGCGCTTGTTTTTTATTGCATTATGTTGGTGCTGCTTTGTAGTTGACTACGACGTGAAGTTCGTGTTTTTAGAGCAGCTTGTTAAGCACGTAGAGGTACAAGATGTAAACTAGACCACATGTTATACTCCCCCTCCCCCCGTACGTGTTGCATTGCAACTTCATGTTCTTGTGTTATAGGCT
The DNA here is from genome assembly GCA_963921515.1 of Calotriton arnoldi. NCBI lineage: Eukaryota > Metazoa > Chordata > Amphibia > Caudata > Salamandridae > Calotriton > Calotriton arnoldi. The sequence goes on from CAWUFW010012597.1 coordinate 368,031, forward strand.
TCATGAGGATAGGGGCCCATTTCAAGAGTGAAACTTGAATCTCCTCCATCACCTCTGGTACTGTGTTGGCCTGATACTGTTACACACCTCACTGTACTTCCTCACTAAAGCATTCATTCTAATCTGTTCATGATCTCTCCATTCGTTGGTGGATAATTACGTCATCACTCAGCCACGCCGCCTTCACCCTGCCTAACTACTAGACAGCACTTACCCAGTTGAACATGGCTTTGGTGACTGAGCCGTGACTCACAGCCTTATCTCCCCATGTACGTTCCATTTCCTAAGACTTATCTGCCTTAGCTGAATGGGTTTGTTCTCTTTGTGCTGTAATCCATTCCTTGTTCTTGCATTATGATCGGTGCGGGAGAGAGAATCACATTTTTAAGGGGAATCTGTCACTGTCTTCCTGTTACATAGCTTTCAGCACACTGCATTCACACGTCCATTTCCCTTTGCTTATCTCAACGGCCCCCCAGTGCAGAATTGAAGTGATTTTGCTCTGGTTTTGACAGGGAGCCAGATGACTTTTTAGCGCTGTAAACACTGAACTATTTTGAGGTTTTCTTTCTTGATTGTGCGTGCTCAGTGTTGCTTTCTCACCTCTTGCTCGTCCTTGTGTGCTTCTCGCCCCACCTGCGTTCTCTTCTGTGTTCCCTTAATAGCCTCACGTCCCACTCTAGCTCATGTGCTTGTCTCCACCCCCCGTGCTACACTTTGTTCTCTCCTGCCCATGTTGTTTCCTCTATTAGCGCACTACGATTGGTTCTAGGGTTACCACCTGGCATGGAGGCAAATTCTTGGCATTGACTGTAAAAAACAAGCATTGGCATAGCCAATAGGTCTCGCTTTGGGACCTTATAAGTATTTAGATATGCAACACAATATCCTTGGTGCAACAACAGCAACTGTTGCATAACTAAACACTTATAAGGTCCCAAAGGTGAGACCTATTGGCTATGCCAATGCTTGTTCTCTCTCTTTCTAGCACAATATCACCACACTATTTTTCGTTCCCATTTAACTGATGGCATATGTAATACTAATAATAAAAAAACTATTTTTATTCCTGTCACATAGCACTCGGTGGTGGCTAAGAGGGATTCTCTGAAAACTTGAATCATAGACTCTTCATTACATTTATTGCAGCCTTGAGGAAGTCCCTGGTCCAGATGACCATGTAAGGGCGAAACACGTGTCGGCTGTTGAATGTTTCAAATTGAATCCACTTATATCTTGAATAAATGCTGAAAACTTTAAAACCATGATTAAAAGCAAAAAATCACAACTTGAAAACTTGAAGGATTCATTATTTACCAACAGTCAATAAGGAGGAGGAGCACTCATACATTTCGAATAAGTTATAATTGACGCAAACAGGGTCCAACCTCGAGATAGCATCCTCACACCAACGGATAAACGGCAATAACACCCAGAAAGAGAACCCTTGGACCTGTCTTTTCAAACACAACCGTGTATATTCAAATGCGCCCCAGGTTCTGTGTTCCTTCTCCATGGTTGCCAGCTCTAACTTCTTCAGTTGGAGTTGGGAACCTGTGGAGAGAGGAACGGCAGGACCTGGGCTCTTTTACACCAATAAAGAAGACTTGTAATTTTTGTACTTCCTGCCTCTGCCTGTACTTATTGCCCGGAACACATTTTGGCGACGATCCTCACCTGCAATTTCAGAGTCCAGCACCTGCTCACTACTTTGCCTCCTTACCGCTTTGCCTGTTTGCTACCCTGCGTCCCGCATTGATCCTCTTGAGTGAATGACCTCACACTGCGTGTTTGTCTAGCCAGTGATATTGCTTCACGCCATCTTCATTTTCTGTTTCTTTCGCCAGGCTGCTTGGTCCGCTTACCAAGAATCTCGTTGTTTTGACCTGACTTGAAACGCCGAACCGCCTCAAGCATTTTCAAGCTACATCAGCAATTTGAGATTAATCGGTGTCGGCACGTTAACGCGCTCCAGCACGTAACCAGGCAAGTTTGTTTGTCTTTAAGCCTGGGTGACGTGCGCGCATGCATATTTATCTAATGTGACCCGCCCATAGCAACGGGTACCGCAGTGCCGATCTCCACCAGGAAAAAATCACATGTACGCAGGGAACACGTTTTTACAGACGGAAATACTAAAAATACCAGTATTTCATACATTTTACAAGAGGTAAAGCTATTGCACGTCATTTTTATCTTTTATTTATAACTTTAAAAAAAAAGAGGCAAGTAGCTTTACAAAGAAAAGTATACTACATTATTTTAAAGGATATCTGTTTTGCATGCAAGCATGAGTAATCTAGCAGAGCTAGTTTACCTACAGCCGTTTCTACAGTCACCTGGTAAACCACCTTTGACATGGAAACAGTAGTTTTTAGTATTTGAAAGCTACTTGGTTGCATTAGAAGCCGAAAAATACTCACCTAAAAGGAAAGCAGCCATTCTATTTAATAACTTGGGTACAGAGGGTCAGCAAGTATTTGGCTACCTACCAAAAATAACACCCTCCCTTAAACCTGATGGATGGAATGAATATCTTGAGAGTATAGCGAGTCTGGAAAAGAAGTTCACGGACCACCCTAGTTTTCTCTTAGAATGCTTCAAATTTTCAAAAAGGAACCAAAATGTCTATGAAACGGTGGAGGACTATGTATCTGCTCTTCGGCATGCAGCTGCTAATTGCAATTTTGGTAAGAATATTGAAACCAGTATAAGAGACCCATTCGTCTTTGGTTGCAAATCTAAGAAAATCCAGGAACGCCTCTTATGCTGTAGGGATCCAGCTCTGTCTGAAGTTATAGATCTGGCTAAGGGCATTCAAAGGTCAATCGTTTCTAGTGAAAAAATACATTATTAAAATTCTCACTATGTGAATGAAATTCGAAGTTTCTGACACTGTAAATGCATTCCTTTTTAAGGAGAAAAGTAATACATTTGTGCAAAAAAAGGGTCGTTGTTTCAGGTGTGGCTCAAAGTTTCACATGAGCAACTTTACAGGCTGTCCTGCTATAGGTAAGAAATGTAACAAGTGGGACATTTTCAGGGAGTATGTAGAAGCAAAGGTAATACTCAAGTGCATGCTATTGATCTTGAACCTTCAGTTTATTGTATTTCACATGATCTTTGTAGAGTAGTTCTTACTTTGGATACTGTTGATGGTAAAAATAAACAGGTCAAGGGACCCCTATGTGAAGCAATGGTTGGGGGGTCGTGTTACAAATGATGGCAGACTCGGGGGGGGGGGGGCTCCCATTACCATCATTTCTGACACCTTGTACAACAAGTGTTGGTCTGATTCTAGGGTTTTGTCACCAACTGACGTCGACCCCAAGGCCTATGAGGATCAGGATATCACTGTGCCTGGATTCTTTCTTGATGAACTAGAATGTTTAGGTAGATAAATTGGCACGAAAATCTATGTTGCACTAAAAGGTAAATTTATTATTGGGTGGCAAGATTTAGCTAAATTAGGCCTTATGCTTATTCCTGGGTCAAGTGTTCCAGTGGTAGTTAACCCTGCATGTGTCACTACTGTGTGTGTCATCAGGAGAAAACGAAGAGATTAAAAGTATCTTAAGTGCTTATCCAGATGTGTTTGAGTCTAAAATTGGATTCATTTCTGATTTTGAGCACACAATCAAGATGAAAGCACATGCAGTACATGTGTCTCATAAACACAGACCTGTTCCATTATCAGTAAGAGCAGAGTTACAAGTTTTGGTAAACAAATTAGTGGCAAAGGCAATAATCACCCCTACTGACGTCTCTGAATGGGTCAGTCCCATCATGATAGTACACAAAAAGGATGGCTATATTCGTCTATGTGCTGACCTACGCACACTTAACAGTAACTTACTGGTTGAGTGTCATCCTATCCCTAAAATTCAAGATTTGTTGGCCAATCTTTCAGAGCCACATATTTTCCACTCCTGGATTTACACTCTGCTTATCACCAAGTACCACTCGATGCAGATTCTCAAGACTTGACCACCTTTGTGACCCTATTTGGAGCCTACAAATTCCTTAGGCTTCCATTTGGGTTAGCTTCTGCAGCGAGTGTTTTCCAAAAACTCATGGATACAATTTTGGCGGGCATTTCAGGTACTCAAGCATACCAAGATGACGTGTTGAGTTTTAGGAGGTCTATCAAAGAGCACAATGATATCTTAGTTAAGGGTTTGGATATTTTCAAGAAATATGGCATCACTTTGAAACATTATAAGTTTTGCTTTCTTGTACATGAACTTGATTATTTGGGTCATCCTGTTTCTGTCAATGGCATCAAACCTAAGTTTTCTCTGGTGAAGGCTATTTCACATGTGCCACATCCCAAGGACAAGGAAGAATTAAAATCATTTCTTGGTATGAGTGAATACTACTCTCGCTTTATCCAAGGATATGCCTTCGTAGTCCAACCCCTCCGCATGCTGTTAAAGAAGGGCGAGAAATTTGTGTGGGGCGATCCAGCAAAACAAGCTTTTGAGTCTATCAAACAAATGATCATCCACGCTCCTGCCCTCCTCTCATACAAATCTGGATGTGAGTGTACCCTAATGGTTGATGCCAGTCAAGTAGGCTTGGGCGCTGTTCTCTCTCAAATGGTGCAAGGGTGTGAACGCACTGTAGCATTTGCTTCTTGCCTATTACAATCTGAAAGGGCTTACAGTACCATTGAGAGAGAGAGACATTGGGCTGTTCATGGGCGATTGAAAAATTCGAAAGTTTTCTCTGGGGTACACATTTCACGCTTTACACAGATCACAAACCATTGCTCCACATGTTGAATGGCAATGGTTCGGGTCTAAGGTTGGTTAGACTATTATCACAACTTCAAGAATATAATTTCACTATATTACATGGAGAAAAAAATGTAAGGGCCGACTGCCTTTTGCGGTTGCCATTGTCAGACGTTGAACCTGATTACAATACAAATTATGTTGAGTGCGTGGTGGCAGTTCAGGTTGATGCTCTTCAGGCCTCTTCAAGGAACTATTTCAAAGCAGCAGTGGATGGAAGCTCAGAGCAAAGATGAAGTACTTTCGGTGATTAAAGACTTTGTAATTAAGGGTAGGCCCAAAGAAAGACCTTTGTCAACACCTTTGAAACCTTTTGTACAAGTTCAAGCTGAACTTTTAATAGTTGATGAGGTTCTTGTAAGGAATAATTTGTGTGTTCCTCCAAATTCATTAAGGGAAAGCATTATTGCAGCAACACTGTCTGGCCATTTGGGAGTGGGAAGTACATGCAAAAATATCAAGCAGCTCTTTTGGTGGTCATCTTTGGATATGCAGGTGTCAAATTGGATTTCAAAATGTGCTATGTGCCTTTTGTCTGCTAAACCTTGGACAACTCGCATGACACCGCTCCATTCAGTAATGCTTCCAGAAGGCGTTGGTCCAGAGTAGCTATGGACTTTGCGGGGCCATTTGATATACTGCCTATGTCCCAAAATTATCTTATTGTATTAGTGGACTATTTTTCTAAGTGGGTCTATTTTGACTTTGTCACGGCTCCTCTACGGCTAATGTCATCAACATTTTGAAAGATATTTTTGCTATTGAGGGGCCACCTAGGGAGATAGTCGCAGACAATGCAACCCATTTTACCTCTACACAAATAACAACTTTCCTTTCTAAACATCATGTTAAACACCTTCAAGTTGCACTTTATTCACCTACATCCAATGGTTTGGTGGAGAGTGTGAATCGTTTTCTCAAAGAAGGTGTACAAACGGCAATCGCAAGCAAAATACCTGTAGCTGATTTCTTGAGAGAAAACATTTGGGCATATTCCATTACTTCACTCAGCACTACTGTCGTAGCACCCTTCTGCCTTTTAAGAAGGTCACCTAAAAGTATTACTTGTCCTGATTGGGTCAAAGACATACTCATGAAGGACAAGAAAACCTGTTGGTGTGAGGTCAATGACATAGTCAAGTTGAAGGTCTCAGAGAGTTACACAGAAGAAACAGTCGAGCGTGTTTACAATAAGAATTTATTGCACAGTTGTTCTTCTAGTATAAAATATATGTGCTGCGACAACTGTTAAACAGTAGCAGAGATATATGATCAGCAGTACAGTGAATAAGAAAGGATAGTACAGTTCTACCATTTTGCAATAGTCATGAACATATACATGAATATAAAATGCATTTATAAAATAGAGCGCATACTCCTACGATGCCTGTCTGGATGTACCTAAGTGTACCTAGCATGTGAGTAGGTGCGAAAGAAGCCAAGAATCCCGCTAGGATTTAGTCAAACCCCATTACCTGAATAATGAGAGTGTGGGACCTCGTCCTGGTCTCGAGTTGGACACCCCGCAAGGGATGATTAGACCACTGTCAGCTGGAGCGACTGCATGGAGCCTCAGCGTCTGGTCAGTGTGTCAGCTAGGAAGTCTCGGTTCCCTCTAACTACTGATAGCAAGAGGTGCTGTATTTATACAGAAAAGTATAGAGTCCCTTTGTCCCTTGTGTCTTGTGTTAGCGTTGTTGGGTATGAAGATGACGTATGGGATGAACTGGTTACGTAGATGTTTATGCAGGTGGATCCTAGCCCCTGCCTGGGTCTCTAGAACTCTTATGAATAATTAATCATACTGGATGAGCACATCAAAGATGGTATAGGAGGCCATTGTTCGGGAAAAACCCTCCTTCTGTACCCAAACCACAGTCTAGATAAGGTTCAGCCCTCAGCGCCCGTTATTGTGGAGAATAGGGAACTAATGTAGGTGAAAGATTATTCCTATATTAGGGCATCTCAAACTATGCCTATATTAGGGCATCTATATGAAACATAACACCCACTCCTCTTAATAGTCAACAGTAATAAACAATGACAGCAAACTACTAAGTCATACTAGGTGGTAGCGCATATAATTGTCAGTGAGCCACATAAAAACATTTTTTTTAAATTTAAAAGTATATTCAAAACATTTCTAAAAGGGGAAAAACGTGTAGAGTCAGTTTTTGAGTTTGTACTGAAGCTAAAGTTCTAGCTGAGTCCCTTTATAGAATTCAAAACTTTTACAAGCTTTTTAGAAGGCCATGCTTTCTCTAGCAATAGTGTCAATTTAATAGGAAATGTTCCAAATTTAATCAGAGTCGAAATGAAAAGGAAACTCCGAATTCTTTCCCAGCACAAGATGAGCCAATTGAAGATTAAGTGTCCTGGCTGGGAGACGCAACATCACAGTCACTTGCTGTAGGGGACGGAAATTATAATATTTCACACAGTACGTCGATGGAGCACAGATGATATTCAGTACTGCCCATAGTTGGCATATCAGCAGCCGGTGCTGTAGTCGATACCTCAGTGCCCGTAGTGCTAGTTGTAGTGCGTGTGCTGGTGTCGGCGCTAGTGGTGGCTGAACTGATGCTCACCCCAGTTAAAGGCACCTGCGGGTTTTCAAGGAATGCAGTCGTCAGGATAGGAATGCGCTGGTGACACAGCCAAGCATGGGACCTCAGCGGTTCCAGCCTCGTGTTCAAGTCCGCAGGCGTTTCTGACTCGAGTGTCAGACAGATGTCCAACACGCATTCTTCACCGCAAAACAGGCATCGAAGAACAGGTAAGATGCAGTCCATCCAGACTGGTCTAAACGATAAGAACCAAGAAGCACTCAGTTCTCGTAGGCGAGGCGCCCCCAGATGTTGTACCATGCGTTCACAGTATCTACGTTCCAGAAGAGCTTTCGCCATTTCGTTCGTGATTGGGCCGTCCATTGCGTATCAGGAAAATGACGATCAGGATTCCAGCTATTAAAAGCAGTATCAGAGGAAAACCTCCAAAGATGCTTCCAAATACGAAGTGTATAAAATTTGGGATAGCTCCGAGGACTGTTTGGAAGGTGCTTAGAAAACCTGACCCTATGGTCTTAAATAAGTGTACAATACCACTCGTATCAGACATGTTAAAGATACGACCCACCATTTCTACGAAATGAAAGGGGTAATTTGTACGAATAAGTGCTTGTATCTCGGTCGAGGTCCTTGCAACTTGAAGATCAAAGGTCTCTCGAGCGGAGGTTAAGGGTACAGTTCGCTGTAAAAGCATGGCTTTCATTCTGCTCAAAGCGTAACATTTTATAAAAGATATCTCTAACAAAGGCGCCTCCCTGACTGTACTTGCTGGGGGAAACAATACTTGCATACAGCAAGTAACCCTGGCGTTCACGGTGACCAGATAGGCGATGCCCGGAAGCATGCCACAGCAACCCTGATCATTCAGCATCAAGTAGCTCCCGTTCGAGAGTAACTCGAAAACTGGCGTGATCACGGCAGCTGGAGTTCCTTTCATGTGGCAAGACAGATTCGCCACAGAACCATTACAAGCTCCGTGTAAAATAATGTCCTGACACATGTGAGAGCCGCTTAAAGCGTTCCTGCAGTTTGTACCACTCAGGAATACTTCACGATCCCCACTCCGGCACCGAAATCTATATGGTAATTCCCAGGATTCCTTAATGTATTCTTTACCCAATTTTTCATATCTGCCTGCCTGCCTGCCTTTGCTCAAGGCAATGCTGAAACTGAAAGGTCGTGACCGGGAGAGTGATATGGCCGTGGATTAGCCATTCTGTTGATGGTGATTCCACCACTGTGAATGGTAGCCTGTCCAGTTTTTCAATATGCAGCATTGTATATTTAGCTCCCTTTGTGCCATTTCTATCTGTGTATCTGTTAGATTGTATTCAGAAAACGGAGACGTACTGTTTATAAAACGGCAAGGCACAAAGCCTGCACGCAAAGATTGCAGCGTCCAGCTTAATAGCATAATAGAACGTAACTGAGATTGGCCGTGTTGTAATATGGCTAAATCCTGTTCCAGTATGTCGATAGCAGAAGATACAATGTTGCCCAATGAATATATCCTGGAGGTCAAAGTTGTTAACCCATTATCTACCACAGCTAAAGCTTTTTCTAAGTTTATAAGGTCTATTTCCCGTATTCTCTCTGCGGCCTCTTGTTGGGAAATCTTCCAGTTTTCATTATAGGCAGTATATATGCCTGTATGTATGAAATGTTTTTGACGTGTTTTCCTGGGTCCTAGTAAAAAGTCCCTAAGATCCATGTCAAGTGAGAGTAAAGATAAGTGTTGTTTCACTTCTATAAGTGTTGAGGTTTCTAGCCAACCGAGGCACAACTTCCCAACACTGTAGGATGTCACTACCCCTGGATGTTCTCTCTGTACATAACGTGGGTCTGGCATATGGATACTGAGTCCCTCGGTGATGTTCAGGAATCGCTTATGACAGCTATTCGTGTCTAAGGGCCAAACCACCCACTGTTTCCAATTTGGGTCTGTTCTATTGTACTCTAAGATGTCATCTTCTTTTGCCCCTTCTTTTGTAGTTGAATTCTGCCACCCCCCATATGTCGGTGTTGGAAACCTAGGGGTATTCAGGTCCTTGCTCTTGGCTAGTCCAAGACAGGATGTCTGTTGCAAAGATCATCTGCTGTGGAATGGGCATGCTCTAAATAGTGCCTCTGTACCCTGGACTTGCCAGTCCCTTGAACCCCAAACTGATTTTAAGTCAATTTCGTTTTTCCATAGGTCGAAACCCTGTTCAGACAACTGGGCCAAAAAGGAAGCAGAGTAAATCTGTTTAGTATTTGTCAACATAATTTTTAGTGCTGATGTTGGTGCAACCTTGTAATAAAATGAGGCTGGATCTGTGGTGTTAAACCCTGAAAAGTATGAACATTTCTGTGCAAACATTGGTGAACTACTTTTTGGTGGTGTTGGGCAATGTTCCCACTGATGGTACTCAAAAACATTCCTAGGTGAAATGGATTTGTGCAGGAAATGATGACCATAATGTTGGTAACAGTACAATGTGTCATAATCTGAAGAACCCTCTAACATTTCATTATTAGAAAATGCAGCAGTTTCCTCTAAATCTAATGATATCACTTTATGAAATTTTAAATATTTGACTAATTTTTAAAAGTTCTGTCGGACCGAATATGTTAAAAACAACCTTGTCCCATACAATACCATCCGGTATAGGAACTGCTGTAATGTTCACTGATGACAAGTCTCTTTGCTCACGATGTGATGATGGATGTGGCTTCAGTAGTATGTTGACCTTTGGGCTGTGGAGCTTTGTTGAAGATAGCGTCCATTAATAAGCATACTAAAAGTAAGTACTAAGCCAAGCCAGAAAAGAAAAAACAATATCCCAGAAATTACCCAGAGTTCAATCCAAGGCGATACCAGGTATGTCTTTTTAGAAAGTGAAGAATGTTCTTTATTTGTTGCTTGAATGGTGTTTTGGCTGGCGTCGTTTCCGGCTCGCTTGGATCCAGAGAAAACGTATCAAAGTTCATGAAATAGCCAGAAGCAATTCGATCAATTGTAGGAATTGCATCGGGATTAGTTGAAATGTTAGTTCGCTCTTGACGAGGCATGTTGACGTAGACTTCTGTATTAGGTCTAATTGCAACTTGTGAATTAGTCTGATGTTCATTTTGAATTTGAATGTTTGGTTCAAGTGGAACAAGTTCCATAGCATTGTTGCTTAGTCCTTCATTCCTTACAGGTGGCCCTTCAAACGTGATGAGTCTTTCTGTTTGAACTTCTTGGATTGTAGCTAGAGGAGGGCGTCTGCTACTGTGGAGACCACGAGGCCTACTGCTTATTATTGGCCACATAGTGTGGTTTGATTAAGTCGATTGAGACAAATCTTTTCTCCTTTTTCCCGGCAAGAGGCGGCAAAAGTACAGTTCTTGTTCCTTGTACTGCAAGGACTGGTACAGGTTCTGTATGAAGGTCCAAATTCCTTTTTGTCTGCAATTTTCTCTCTGACCAGATCCCGGACTTTTGGGATCCAGACAGGTCTTGCCGTGTCTGCCTTGACTTCCCCAGTGGCGGTCTGCTTTAGTCGGACATTGCTTTGTTTTGTCCTGGATTCATTTAGATCCTGTAAAACAGCCAAACGATCATGGATATCAAATGGTTTTTTATCCGCCACTGCACCTTCACAATCAAGATCAGGTACCCCCATTCGTGTCCCAAAGAGGACTTCATATGGAGTGACACCCCCTAGAGAGTTTCTTGGCTGGTTGTTTAACGCCCGCTGTACCCCATAAAGGTGTTTGACCCAACTACCGCCCTTGCCTAATACCCTAGCTGTTAAAGATTGCTTTAAGTCCCAGTTTTTCCTCTCCACGACCAAATTTCCCTCGGGATGGTACGGAGAAGATTACCGCAATGCTACGCCCATTCCTTCCATGGCCTCTTTGTAAACCCGAGAGCTAAACGCAGGGCCGCGGTCAGAGTGTAACGTGCTAACTGCGTATGTGCCGATAAAGACTCGCAAATCTTTTATAACAGTTCGAGCGTCAGCCGAGCGCTGAGGCCAGACCTTGAGGAAACTTGAGCTGGACGCACACGAACGGACAACCTAATGCTGTCTAATAATGGTATCTGTACTGGACGTGTTGTGGTGGACCCTTTCATCTGCTTGCAGATGTCGCAGTTCCAGACATAGTCTCTAATCTGCCTTCTCATCGCAGGCCATCAGTAGCGTTGTTTCAACAAAGAAACAGTCTCCCTAAGTAAGTCCCGTATGTACAGAACCTATCCCTTCGTGTGCTGCCACAATTAAACCTAACCTAGATCCATATTTGGTATTACCCTATCCCCCACTCCAGGAATCTGAGCATATGGAATGTTACTTGCATCTAACTTGTAGGAGTATTTGAGTGGAAATTTTTTAGGTACTGCTGTGCTGCCTTTGCGTGAAGCAATGACAGCTACCATAATCTCACAGTCTATTCTCGTTTTGGAACGAGTGAGTGCAGCTACGGAAGCCGTGCGAGCAGCCCCCTTTGCGGCTTCATCAGCCAATGAATTCCCTTCAACGTGAACGCCATCACGTTGATGACTCAGTGTATGGATCACGTGAGTCCTTGGTAGCTCGTTTTTCAACTCTGCTACCTGTTCCCATAGCATCTTATGCTTAATTGTGCCACCTTTCGCATCTTTAAACCCGTTTTGCTCCTAATGGTCAAGGTATTCATTATGTGACTGAACACAGTCAAATGAATCACACACGATTAGTGTGGGGAATTCATGATCCGTATTTACCAGTGCCAGTATCAGTGCTTTTAACTCTGCCAACTGTGCCGTGCAGTCTCCTAGCGATTGCGTTTTTGTGCAACTCGGATAGAACTTTCCATCCTGCATGTGACCTTTAACGATAGCACATGCTGCGCTGTATTGCTGCTTACTTCCTATGGCCGGTTATGCAGATCCATCAGTATAAATAATATATTCATTCTGATCGAGAGGCAAGATTTCATTTGGTAGAGGATATTCGTGTTCATATTGCAGGAATGCCTGTGTTTTTAAACTTGGATCAAATCTGTATTCAACGTCCGTTGCAGTAAGAGAATTAGCCCATTGTATCCATCTTGGATGTAAGGCTTTCGCATTTGGAATGCTAGCCTTTGTAACAGCTTCTAAAGCCGGTACCGTGGTTACGACAATAATGCGTTTCCCCTGAGCCAGTGCTCTTTCTCTTGCTACAGTGGTCTGAACAGCTGTCAGGATTTTCTCTGTTGAAGTGAAACGCATTTCTGCATTTGTGGACAGGTGTGATTTGTAGGCGATTGGTTCTGTTTCTCCTTCATTGAAGGTTAAGTAAGTGTACCCGCATTGACCCGCAATTATACGGATCACCAAGTGGCGTACGTTTACGCGTGCTTGCAAGTGTTTGGAAGCTATCATGTTTTCCTGGAGTGAACGAAGAATATTAGTATGTTCTTGTGTCCAATTTCTGACTGAAAAGTCAGATTTTATTAGGTCGTAGAAAGATTTTACCCTTTGTGCGTAATCTAAAATGTATGTTCTGCCGAAATTTAGGAATCCCAGTATTGATTGTAAATTTTTAAATGATTTTAGAGGCTGGAGCACGCACATTTTTCTAAAAAGTTTGCTGCTAGACTTTTCCCTTCACTTGACAGCTCATATCCCAAAAATAGGACATTGAGGTTGGCTATAGCCCTCAGTGGCAAATCCCATAATAATGGTGCTTACCCCGGTCAAGTGCCTCTCTAAGTCATCGTCCGTTAGATAAATATCATCAACATAGGTGTGAGAAGTTGGCCTGGTATATGCTGTTCACTAATTAAAGTGGACACCTTGCACCAGAACAATTCGACTCTTATGGTAGATAGGTTTAAGACAACCTTTATAGAAAGCTATCCTAGTGGTAGCTGTGGAGAGCAGCCTTCAGGCTAAATCTTGAAGGAATGTAAAGCAGCTTGTTTTACCACACAATCTCTTGAATCACCAAATTAAAAGACACCACACAGGTATATATCAAATATATATGTATTTATTAATAAACACTCTCTACTAATCTCTTTATGAGATTAGAGGTCAGGAACATATGTACAAGTCAAATATTATCAAGATAAGTTTAGCACAATCGAATATCACAATCTTCGTTTACTAGACCTAGGTCTAAGGCATCTAGAATCGAGGGACCCCCAAGAACCACCCCAGGTATTTGTAGGAGACCCACAGGGGACGGACGCGGTGACCTGCCACCGGTGCGAGTCCTGTACGAGTCTATGCACTCAGACGCGATTGGGATATCAATGTTAAAGGTCCCTTGCGTGTTCGAGGCGAACACACCGATCGGTCCTTGTACGAGTCGAAGGACGCGGTAATAGGAGGAATTGCAAGGGAGATGGACGCGCTGTGTCTAACACAGACGCGAACCTTGTGCGAGTCAGTGCAATGGAGATCTCAGTGCTACAGGCCCTTTGTGTGTTCGAGGCGAACACCGATCTGACTCAGTACGAGTCGAAGGATACAGTTCTAGATAGTGTTGCAAAGGAGATGGACGCGGTGTGTCTAACACAGACGCAAACCCTGTACGAGTCCGCGCACTTGTCGCACTTAGAAAGTTAGAGTTTTAGGACACTTCTAGGGACGCTACAAGCAAGTCACTTACAGGGTAAGTTGTTCTAGGGCCCACACCCACAGGAGCACCGTAGTGCTGAAGTTACCTCACCCAGGGGAGCCGGGTGCATAGGTGTTCTTTGGTGTCGGGTCGCGGCGTCGTTTTCAATGGGAGCCAGTGAAGTCTTGCTGCTTGCGGCGACAGGAGAAGTGTCCGGAGGAATCCAAGCCTGGATTCGGAAGATGGAAGACCTGAAACCAGAGGGGACAGTGTTCAAAGTCTCTTGGCAGTGACTCGGGGCAAGGAAGATGGATGCCCACCGTCGTCGCAAGGTTCAGGTCGTTCGCGGTTGCCTTGACTCTTCAGCCACGAGGTCCAGGAGGCGTCGACGACGACCAGGAGCTGGATTCGGCGTGTCCCACGATGTCTGCAGCTTACTGCGGTGTCGGCGACTCGATCGGAGCCAACCAGCCTTGGTAACAGCAAGTCTCGGGGAAAGTGTGAAGAGGCAATGGCGCAGACCAGCAAGGTCTGTGGGACTCACCCAGCGAGGGTAAGTCAGGGCAGGCCTGGAGCAACCAGGGGAGCCCTTTGGTTTCTTTAGAAAGTCTTCTGGGGACCCACAAGCCGGCTGGCAAGGGATCACGAAGATGCCTCGGGAGGATTCGCTCACAGGGGCCCACGGTCACTCGGGACGTGGTAGGCCTCTGATCTTAGGAGGGATTCCTGCTGGAGGCTGGGACCTCACGTGGGGGCAAAGCACAAGTTCGTGGAACGTTGTGAAGGGGTTGCACTCGACAATAGTGCACGGTACCCAGGGATCGCGGTTCCTCGTTACTCTTGGGGTCCACTGGCCTCAGCTTCGCTGGGGACTCACGATGGCCTTTGAGAAGTCAGGAAATCCACTTCTTGGGCTGCAGGGACTTCGGACTCCGGTGGGAGCGGCGTAGTTTGCGACCGTCGTTTGTAGTTTTTGGTGCCTGCCAAGCAGGGGAGTCACTCCTTGACTCCAAGGGAGATTCTTCAGTCTTCCAAAGGTAGTGGAACGTCGAAGGTCTGGGATTCTTCTTCAGAGCGTCGTCCAGGGAAATCTAGGGTGCTATGCACAGGTTCCCCCTCTTATACTAAAAGAAGGGGAGGGACTAGCTCTATGACCCTACCTATGGGAGGGTCAGGGGAGTGGGTGGCTACACCCACTTCCCTTTGTCCAGTTTCGCGCCAGAGCAGGGACAGGTAGCCCCTGAGCCGGTTTGAACTGGCATATGCACAGAGGAGCCTTCTGCTCCCCCAGTGCAGGACTTCAAAGCACTCTAGGAGTGCACCCACCCAGCCCCAATACACTAAACCCTGTCTGGGAGGTGGTCACACCCCCTTGGGACAGGATATCTATTGTTGGGCTTCCTCCACTGCGAGTGTTGGTCATCAGCAGGAGGGCAGCCCAGTGTCTGTGACTGGTGGCATCCATTTTGTGATGCCAGGGCTCTGCAGGATTCTACCGTGTTTCCACAGTAGGTACATGTCTATCCCTCTAGAAGGGTGGAGTGCTACCCCCGTCGCCAGGACTGGCGGGGGGGGTAGTATTCCAAGGTGTTTGACACCAAACACGACATGTTTCGATGCAACCATTCCAAAGTTAGCATTTTACCGCGAGGATATAATGCACTTAAAAGTATATGGTTTAACCGCATCCACAAACAGCACCAGAGAATGGACTCTGAGAGCTGCAGAGGGGCCCTGCTCAGGCAGAGGCACCCCCTCACATAGAAGCCAAGCACCCTGCCCTCAGGATTGATAGGGCCTGCCTTAGGGGTGACTGATAGGGTTATATGTGTGTGTAGGAGAGATACAGGGAACCTATATCTCCGTGAGGGGTGCTAGCACTTCCTCACTCAGGCTGCAGTAGCAGGCCTGTGGTGTCAGATTTAGTCTGCTTCCCAGGGGTGGCATAATACATGCTGCAGCCCCTGGTAGGCCTGTGAAGTACCTATGCCCTTGGTACCTAAGGTACCATATACTAGGGACTCATAAGGTACCACAGTATCCAATCACTAGTGGACCTAGAGTGCACTCCAAGTCATTTAGAGAGAACAGAGAGGCTGGGGCCCTGATTAGCAGGGGCCCAGCCAGACTATAGCCAGAAACCAGTGTAAACATCAGAAAAAAAGTGGGGGCAACATAAGAGGCAGATCCTACTCTCCTACACACCCCCCCAAACGCAGGGACACTAAACTAACCTTGACCAGTTGAGTCTTCGTGTTCAAATTGGAAATACCTTGAGAGTCCATCTGCATTGGCATGTTGGGTCCCAGGTCTATGTTCCACTGTATAGTCCATCCCCTGTAGGGAAATGGACCACCTCAAAAGTTTTGGGTTTTCTCCTTTCATTTGTTTAAGCCATAGGAGGGGCTTGTGGTCGGTCTGAACTATGAAGTGAGTACCAAACAAGTATGGCCTCAGCTTCTTCAGGGCCCATACCACAGCAAAGGCCTCCCTCTCTATAGCTGACCAACGTTTCTCTCTAGGGGTCAGCCTTCTGCTAATAAAAGCTACTGGCTGGTCTTGACCTTCATCATTCAGTTGAGACAGTACAGCTCCCACACCCAGCTCAGAAGCATCTGTTTGGACAATGAACTTTTTGGTGTAGTCTGGTCTCTGTAAGATGGGGGCAGTGCACATGGCCTGCTTTAGGTCTTCAAATGCCTTCTGACAGCTAGCTGTCCACTGAACCTTTTTTGGCATTTTCTTTGAGGTCAGATCATTCAAGGGGGTCACTATAGATACATATCCCTTGACAAACCTCCTGTAGTACCCAGTCAGGCCTAAGAAGGCTCTCACCTGTGTCTGGGTGGTTGGAGCAACCCATTCCATTATGGTTTGCATTTTGCTCTGTAAAGGCTGATCCTGGCCTCCACCTACAAGGTGGCCCAGGTACACAACCTGACTCTGCCCTATCTGGCACTTAGTGGCCTTGATAGTGAGGCCTGCTTTCTGCAGGGCCTCCAAAACATTCTTGAGGTGGACCAGGTGATCCTGCCAGGAGGAACTAAAGACAGCAATATCATCTAGATAAGCTGAGCAATAAGTTTCCATCCCTGTCAGAACTTTATTCACCAACCTCTGGAAAGTGGCAGGTGCATTTTTCAATCCAAAGGGCATCACCACAAAGTGGTAGTGCCCACCAGGGGTCGAAAATGCTGTTTTGGCTTTTGCATCATCAGCTAACCTGATCTGCCAGTAGCCAGCTGTTAGGTCAAACGTGCTTAGATACTTGGCTGAGGCCAAAGTATCAATCAGCTCATCTGTCCTTGGTATGGGATAGGCATCAGTCCTAGTGACTGCATTGAGGCCTCTGTAGTCTACACAAAACCTCATTTATTTCTTACCACCCTGGGTATGAGGCTTGGGTACCAGGACTACTGGACTAGCCCAAGGGCTATCTGAAGGCTCAATTACACCTAGCTCCAACATTTTCTGGACTTCAGTCCTGATACAGTCCCTGACATGGTCAGGTTGCCTGTAGATTTTATTCTTGACAGGCAGACTGTCTCCAGTGTCCACCTCGTGGGTGCACCAGGAAGTCTGACTAGGGGTCAGGCTAAACATATGTCTAAACTGTTGCAGAACTTGTCTGCACTCAGTTTGCTGATGGTCGGTGAGGCTGCTTGCCAAAGCAACACCATCTACTGACCCATCATCAGGGTTCTGAGAGAGCAGGTCAGGGAGAGGGTCACTCTCCTCCTCCTGGTCCTCATCAGTTGCCATGAGCAAGCCCATGTCAGCCCTGTCAACATATGGTTTTAATCTGTTGACATGGAGCACCCTCATGGGGCTCCTGGGAGTTCCAAGATTCACCAGGTAGGTGACTTCTCCCTTCTGTTCAACTATTGTATGGGGGCCACTCCACTTGTCCTGGAGGGCTGCTGGGGCCACAGGCTCCAACACCCACACTTTCTGTCCTGGCTGGTATACAGTCAGTACAGCCTTTGGTCATGCCAAGCTTTTTGTAATTCTTGGCTGGCCTCCAGGTTTTTGGTTGCCTTTTTCATGTACTCTGCCATCCGGGAGCGGAGACCAAGTACATAGTCCATCACATCTTGTTTGGGGGGCTTGAGAGGTAACTCCCAGCCCTCTTTTACCAAACACAGTGGACCTCTCACAGGATGCCCAAACAGAAGCTCAAATGGGCTGTAACCAACCCCCTTCTGTGGAACCTCTCTGTATGCAAACCACAGGCAAGGAAGAAGAAGGTCCCATTTCCGCCTAAGCTTCTCTGGGAGTCCTTTAATCATTCCTTTCAAGGTTTTGTTGAAGCGTTCAACTAAACCATTGCATTGTGGGTGATAGGGGTGGTGAACTTGTAAGTTACACCACACTCCTTCCACATTGCTTTTAGATATCCTGACATGAAGTTGGTACCTCTGTCAGAAATGACCTCCTTTGGAAAACCCACTCTGGAGAAGACTCCGATGAGGGCTCTTGCCACCACAGGGGCTGTGGTGGTCCTCAGGGGAATTGCTTCTGGGTACCTGGTGGCATGATCCACTACCACCAGGATAAACCTGTGCCCAGATGCAGTTTGAGGGTCAAGGGGACCAACAATGTCAATCCCTACCCTTTCAAAGGGTACCCCCACCACAGGTAGTGGTATCAGGGGGGCCTTTGTTGTGCCACCTGCCTTACCACTGGCTTGGCATGTGACACAGAGCGACAAAACTCCTTTGTGTCCTCTGACATATGTGGCCAATCAAAATATGGAACAAGTCTGTCCCAGGTCTTGTTTTGGCCCAAGTGTCCTGCTAAAGGGTTCTCATGTGCTAGGGTGAAGAGGAACCCCCAAAACTTCTGAGGTATTACCATCCTCCTGGTGGCTCCAGGGGCTGGGTCTCTACTCTCAGAATATAGGAGTCCCCCATCCCAATAAACTTTATGGGACCCACTAGCACTCCCAGCAGCCTCAGCAGCAGCCTGCTGTCTGAGGGGTTCAAGAGAGGGGCAGCACTGTTGCTCCTTACTCAGATCTTCCCTAGAAGGGCCCCCTGCCCCCAAGAACTCAACCTGATCAGGCTCAAGTCCCTCAGGGGCAGTTCCTTCTTCAGGATCTGCTTCACCTCCCTCTGGGGGTGAATCTGTGATCTGAGACAGAGGGGAAGGCACTGCCTTTACCCTACTGCTCCTCCTCTTGGGAAGCACCTGGTCCATTGTTCCAGGATCCAGAGCTGGTTCAGGGTCATGCATTCTTGCTTGTGACCTGGTCACAGCAAATACCTCTGCAGGGATGCCCAACATCTCAGCATGAGTCCATAACTCTACTTCAGACCAGGCTGAAGTCTCTAGATCATTGCCCAATAGACATTCGACAGGGAGGTCTGCACTGACTACAACCTTCTTGAGGCCAGTTACCCCTCCCCAGGAGAAATTCACAACTGCCAGACTATGGTTGGTCTTGACGTTGCTTGCATTGGTTACCTGGTACATTTCGCCCAGGATGATCTGTCCAGGGTCCACAAGATCCTCTGCCACCATGGTGACACTAGCACCTGTGTCCCTAAATGCCAAAGCCTGTTTGCCATTTATTACAGGCTGCTGTTTGTATTTGCCCAGATTACTGGGACTCACTAGGAAGGACATATTAAGGTCTCCCTCACAAATCAGCATTGCCTGAGTGGGCACTCTGACTAGGTCAGAGCCCACTTCAGAACCCAGGGTCAACCCTACTACACCCTTATTCTGAGTACCACCTCCACCAGTAGCTGAACTAGGGGGAACAGTTGCCTTAGGGGCAGGAGTGGTAGTGGTTTGGTCTTTGGACTTGTTACAGTCAGAAGTCCAGTGCCCTTTCTGTTTACAGAATTTGCACCAGGGCTTCTTTTGGCCTTTTCCCTTGTTGGATTGTGACTCCCCACCAGATGCAGATTTTTGGGACCCTTGTGAAGACTTCTGGTCTTTTGACTTATCCCCACCTTTCTCAGAGCCCTTAGGATCTTGCTTCTTGGTGTCACCCCTTGGTTCTGGGGTTTCTGCCTCACCCTGGTTCTGACCCATTTGTCTGCCTTCTTTCCCAATTCTTGGGGAGAGGTCAGATCCGAGTCCACCAGGTACTGATGCAACAACTGGTTCTGGCAATTATTAAGGATCTGTTCTCTCATCATCAGATTATACAATCCCTTGAAATCAGTAACCCTACTGCCAACCAGCCAACCCTCCAGAGCCTTGGTTGCACAATCAACAAAGTCAGTCCAGTCCTGAGTCTGTGCCTTCTGGGTGTCTCTGAACTTCAACCTGTACTGCTCAGTGGTTAAGCCAAACCCATCTATCAGTGCACTCTTCAGGACTTCATAATCATCAGCATCCTCTTCTCTAACAGTGAGGAGCTTGTCTCTACCTTTATCTGAAAAGGAGAGCCACAAGATTGCTGCCCACTGCTTTTGGGGGACCTGCTGTACTCTACAGGCCCTCTCCATAGCAGTTATCCACTTATGGATATCATCCCCACTCTGGTAGGGAGGAACAACCTTGCTCAGGTTCCTATGGTCTGGAATAGATTCTCTGCCTCTAGGGACACTGTTGCTGCCACCAAGGGGTTCTAACCCCTCTCGTCTAGAAGCTCTCTGGATCTCCAGGGCTTCTCTATCCAGTGCCAACTGCTTGGTTCTGAGGGCAACTCTTGCTTCCTCATACTGCAGCAGTTTGCACAGTCTTTCAGAGGAAGTCTCTCTTATGGGAAAGTATGAGTTCCTCTGGTGGACAAATTCTCTGCCAGAGTGATAAGAGTGCTCAGATTCCCTGGAAGGGGACCTATGCCTCTCATCCACTCTGTCAGTTCTCTTAGGGAGAATTCCTCTGTCCTTTTCAGGCCCCTTGAGGCCTGGCCCTTCAATCACAGAGTCCTGGTCATTCTGATTTTCATCATCTGACCCAGATACTGTAATTGACCCACCCACTGATTCAGACCCATTAGCTCCTAGAGCCAATCTAAGATCATCTGCTGTCAGCAGATCTATCAGGTATAGGGTTGAGGGACTCTGTCCTAGCCTCAGGTGTCTTTCAACACACATGGCTCTCAAGTCAGAGAAAGCCATGTCCTTATACTGAGGCTGAGTGGATCCACTGGTTCCACCCTTCAAGGACATTCTAGTGTTGTGCAGTGTTGTACTACCTTCACTAATTTGTGGCCTACTGATACTAGCTTGAGCTGTAGAAAGGGTGTGCTATCCCTTGGCACACAGCTCTAAGTTCAGTAGAACTTATTGATACTAAGCTTGACTTTATATGTACCTTGAGTACCTATAATGGTTTTCAGTTAGTAATTCAAATAGAGATTTTCTGGTAAAACAATAGCAAGCTGGAATCCCACCGCTGCCACCAATGTGAGAAGTTGGCCTGGTATATGCTGTTCACTAATTAAAGTGGACACCTTGCACCAGAACAATTCGACTCTTATGGTAGATAGGTTTAAGACAACCTTTATAGAAAGCTATCCTAGTGGTAGCTGTGGAGAGCAGCCTTCAGGCTAAGTCTTGAAGGAATGTAAAGCAGCTTGTTTTACCACACAATCTCTTGAATCACCAAATGAAAAGACACCACACAGGTATATATCAAATATATATGTATTTATTAATAAACACTCTCTACTAATCTCTTTATGAGATTAGAGGTCAGGAACATATGTACAAGTCAAATATTATCAAGATAAGTTTAGCACAATCGAATATCACAATCTTCGTTTACTAGACCTAGGTCTAGGGCATCTAGAATCGAGGGACCCCCAAGAACCACCCCAGGTAGTTGTAGGAGACCCACAGGGGACGGACGCGGTGACCTGGCACCGGTGCGAGTCCTGTACGAGTCTATGCGCTCAGACGCGATTGGGATATCAATGTTAAAGGTCCCTTGCGTGTTCGAGGCGAACACACCGATCGGTCCTTGTACGAGTCGAAGGACGTGGTAATAGGAGGAATTGCAAGGGAGATGGACGCGCTGTGTCTAACACAAACGCGAACCTTGTGCGAGTCAGTGCAATGGAGATCTCAGTGCTACAGGCCCTTTGTGTGTTCGAGGCGAACACCGATCGGACTCAGTACGAGTCGAAGGATACAGTTCTAGATAGTGTTGCAAAGGAGATGGACGCGGTGTATCTAACACAGACGCGAACCCTGTACGAGTCAGCGCACTTGTCGCACTTAGAAAGTTAGAGTTTTAGGACACTTCTAGGGACGCTACAACCAAGTCACTTACAGGGTAAGTTGTTCTAGGGCCCACACCCACAGGAGCACCGTAGTACTGAAGTTACCTCACCCAGGGGAGCCGGGTGCATAGGTGTTCTTTGGTGTCGGGTCGCGGCGTCGTTTTCAATGGGAGCCAGTGAAGACTTGCTGCTTGCGGCGACAGGAGAAGTGTCCGGAGGAATCCAAGCCTGGATTCGGAAGATGGAAGACCTGAAAGCAGAGGGGACAGTGTTCAAAGTCACTTGGCAGTGACTCGGGGCAAGGAAGATGGATGCCCACCGTCGTCGCAAGGTTCAGGTCGTTCGCGGTTGCCTTGACTCTTCAGCCACGAGGTCCAGGAGGCGTCGACGACGACCAGGAGCTGGATTCAGCGTGTCCCACGATGTCTGCAGCTTACTGCGGTGTCGGCGACTCGATCGGAGCCAACAAGCCTTGGTAACAGCAAGTCTCGGGGAAAGTGTGAAGAGGCAATGGCGCAGACCAGCAAGGTCTGTGGGACTCACCCAGCGAGGGTAAGTCAGGGCAGGCCTGGAGCAACCAGGGGAGCCCTGTGGTTTCTTTAGAAAGTCTTCTGGGGACCCACAAGCCGGCTGGCAAGGGATCGCGAAGACTCCTCGGGAGGATTCGCTCACAGGGGCCCACGGTCACTCGGGACGTGGTAGGCCTCTGATCTTAGGAGGGATTCCTGCTGGAGGCTGGGACCACACGTGGTCCAAAGCACAAGTTCGTGGAACGTTGTGAAGGGGTTGCACTCGACAATAGTGCACGGTACCCAGGGGTCGCGGTTCCTCGTTACTCTTGGGGTCCACTGGCCTCAGCTTCGCTGGGGACTCACGATGGCCTTTGAGAAGTCAGGAAATCCACTTCTTGGGCTGCAGGGACTTCGGACTCCGGCGGGAGCGGCGTAGTTTGCGACCGTCGCTTGTAGTTTTTGGTGCCTGCCAAGCAGGGGAGTCACTCCTGGACTCCAAGGAGATTCTTCAGTCTTCCAAAGGTAGTGGAACGTCGAAGGTCCGGGATTCTTCTTCAGAGCGTCGTCCAGGGAAATCTAGGGTGCTATGCACAGGTTCCCCTCTTATACTAAAAGAAGGGGAGGGAATAGCTCTATGACCCTACCTATGGGAGGGTCAGGGAGTGGGTGGCTACACCCACTTCCCTTTGTCCAGTTTCGCGCCAGAGCAGGGACAGGTAGCCCCTGAGCTGGTTTGAACTGGCATATGCACAGAGGAGCCTTCTGCTCCCCCAGTGCAGGACTTCAAAGCACTCTAGGAGTGCACCCACCCAGCCCCAATACACTAAACCCTGTCTGGGAGGTGGTCACACCCCTTGGGACAGGATATCTATTGTTGGGCTTCCTCCACTGCCAGTGTTGGTCATCAGCAGGAGGGCAGCCCAGTGTCTGTGACTGGTGGCATCCATTTTGTGATGCCAGGGCTCTGCAGGATTCTACCGCGTTTCCACAGTAGGTACATGTCTATCCCTCTAGAAGGGTGGAATGCTACCCCCGCCGCCAGGACTGGCGGGGGGTAGTATTCCAAGGTGTTTGACACCAAACATGACATGTTTCGATGCAGCCATTCCAAAGTTAGCATTTTACCGCGAGGATATAATGCACTTAAAAGTATATGGTTTAACCGCATCCACAAACAGCACCAGAGAATGGACTCTGAGAGCTGCAGAGGGGCCCTGCTCAGGCAGAGGCACCCCCTCACATAGAAGCCAAGCACCCTGCCCTCAGGATTGATAGGGCCTGCCTTAGGGGTGACTGATAGGGTTATATGTGTGTGTAGGAGAGATACAGGGAACCTATATCTCCGTGAGGGGTGCTAGCACTTCCTCACTCAGGCTGCAGTAGCAGGCCTGTGGTGTCAGATTTAGTCTGCTTCCCAGGGGTGGCATAATACATGCCTCAGCCCCTGGTAGGCCTGTGAAGTACCTATGCCCTTGGTACCTAAGGTACCATATACTAGGGACTCATAAGGTACCACAGTATCCAATCACTAGTGCACCTAGAGTGCACTCCAAGTCGTTTAGAGAGAACAGAGAGGCTGGGGCCCTGATTAGCAGGGGCCCAGCCAGACTATAGCCAGAAACCAGTGTAAACATCAGAAAAAAAGTGGGGGCAACATAAGAGGCAGATCCTACTCTCCTACAATAGGACAATGCTTCTTCATCAAATTTCTGAAGTAACTCTGGTACCCTTCCTGAAAATACCCCGGGGCTATTCTTATACCCTTGGGGGAGTCGACAAAATTGTCACTGTGACCCTAATGCTGAGAATGCGGTCAAATACCTGCGTTCAGGCGCTATATTTTGGCAGAAAAATCCATTTGAGATATCAAGTGTTGTTTTGTATTTTTACTGCACAATGTTATTCATTAATGCGGCACTATGTGCATTTTGGACAGCAAATGTCTTTGTGCATGAGTTTAAATGTCTGTAATCTAAAACTAGACGATATGTATTGTCGGGTTTAGAGACGGGAAACAAAGGATTGTTCATTGGAGAGGTACATTTTTCAATGACCCCCTGGTATTCAAGTTGATCTAAGATCTCCCTGACCTGTTTTTAGCTTCTTGCTTTATTGGGTATTGCCTCTGAGCATTAGGTGAAACTTTTAACGGGATCACGTGGTAGGTTGAATCCTCATCCCACCCAGCGTGATTTTTGTACAATGCTGGAGCTTGGGCTACTGCCCACTCCCGTGCATATGTATGTATAAGGTGAACGGGAATATGGTCAGAAAATGCAGGAAAAATTATACTTTCTCCCCTGGGGCACTCCATTACGAATGCTGGCGGCCAATCTTGTTCGGCTAACAGGATGTCATAACCAGACGATAAGTTCTTCCAAAAGAGACCTTTTATTTTCCTGGGCTTGTCCCCCTCCATCTGGAGAGTTATTTCATGTAACTTATGTGGGACGCTCACCCTTTTGTCTGGTGTTTCCACCGTGATGTAATCATTCAAGTCCGCTGTCACCAGAAATTCCTTCAGGTTCTGGCGAGCTATTGTTACTTCTGCCGCACTGTCTAGCATCGTCAGAGCCCATTCCCCGTTCAGAAGTTGTGTCCTCAGAATTCTGGGCATGTCTGATTTTCAGACCAGCAACTTTCTTTTTCTTAAATTGAGGTTTTGATTTTGGCTTATCTTCTTTTTTGGAAGTAAAGTCTTGAGCGCGCTGCTTGTCTCTGGACTGTGTGCGCTCCTCTCTGTGTTCTGACCTTCCTTCTCTCTCGGAGTTTTTCTTCGAGCCCTGAAAGGAACGAGAGGAATGTGTATCAGTATCTTGATACCTGTCAGGTTTCCTAATATTATCCCTATTCCTAAGGTTGTACCTCTTTTCAGAGGGCTCCTGTGGAGGAGACCTACCTCGGGACTGAGATCTGTTGTCTTTAAACTTTTGTTGTTTTTTATTATCCCACTTCTTTTTAGAAGAAGTTGGTGTCTGCTTAGAAGTGTCCTTTTCGGGACTGCCCATTAGTTGTGGTTTTACAGCTTTTCCCCCCAAACTCTCCCTGCCTAACTCTGCATACGCAGTTTCAATTATTTTGGGTAGTTCATTCTCCTGTTCTAATGGAGAGAACTCCCGTAGGCGTTGGCGGATCGCCACTGATGCTGCTTCCCCTTTAATGTTAACTAGTATTATGGCTGATACCTGGTCGTAGTTATTTTATAACTTCATCCCTAAGTTCAGGGCAGGCTCTGCTCCGTACTCATGTTGTAGTTGTCTTAATATATCTGGTATCACTGCTAATGAAGGAATACCATGAGTTCTGGTATATATAGCAGCAAAGACTGTACCCCAAGAGGTACAATCCTCTAACTGTGGTGTAATCCCCATGGGCAAGCAGATTGTTAACATTCTGTGTTTTTCAAATGGTGTGGTATTTGGGAATACTGCTTCTAACTGGGTTATTTTCTGAGCTATCCAGAAAGGAATTTGTTCATGTATTGTGGGCAATTTACCCATTTCCGCGTGTAATGTTTGTGGAGTAATTTTAGTAGCTGTGCTCTGTGTAGGAGCTGTATTTGGTGTAATTACTGTTGGTTGGACCGCAAGTGTCCTCATGACGAATTGTGTCATGTTTCTGTAAAGTATTATCAACTCTTTGTGTTTAAAAAGCAATTCATCATTTGGCATTGTGTCAATGTCAGGATGTGGTGCATAGGTCGCTAATATCGGCCATGTTGCTCCTGGTCTTCCTAATGGACCAAGTCTTGTTCTTCTTCTTGAGTGGGGTAGGGCACCATTAAACCAGAAATTATGTTCCTGGTAGGTAAGCGGAATTTCAATCTCCTCAAAAGGAGTGTAGACTGCTGGGACTTCTTCATGTGTAAAATAATGAAAAGTTTTTGTTATAGCATTTGCTGCTGGGAATGTAACCCATGAATAGAACACCTCTGTTTGGAAATCTTCGTGTGCCTCTATCACGAATATTACTACAACTCCTCTGGATGGTACACCATTTTTGAGGAGTTTAACTGTGAGTGTGTGTCTTACATTGGGTGCAATTTGTATTGCATTGGCATCTTCCTCAGAATCTGACTGACCTGTTTGTGCCAGCGGGTATAATTCCCCGTTTTCGGTAATCATTGTGTTAAGAACACGGAATAACTGTCCAAGGAAATTAAGATAAGGTGTTTTGCACAATTTTGGGAACTAAATGTCCCTCAAGCTTGATTAACCAACAGCCAATAAATAGGATATCTCGCCTACTCAGCTGTGGCGGAGTTTGTGCCCACCCACTCCAGACGTCTCTGGTTTTTGTGAGTAGGGGTCTCTGAGAATAAGCACGACTGAACTACTCAGATTCTACTGTTAAATAAGTACCAAACCAATGTTGGTGGCGCCATGTAGTGTAGTTCCTATAGTACCCCTGCAGGAACTGCGCTTTTGGATAACATACACTGTGGGCCTGATGGTAGACTGATTCTGTGCACCCCCACCGCGTATGTTAGCCTGTTTGCATTAGCTAGCTCACAGTGCCACTAGAATCTCCTTTTTATCAGAGAGATTAGTTTTTGGCAACCTCAGAACACGACAACCCTGATTCCTCAGACTCGTGGAAACAATGTACTACTTTTCGCTCAGTCCCTCATGCTTGCTCATTTGGTCTCAGAGAGTTACACAGAAGAAACAGTCGAGCGTGTTTACAATAAGAATTTATTGCACAGTTCTTCTAGTATAAAATATATGTGCTGCGACAACTGTTAAACAGTAGCAGAGATATATGATCAGCAGTACAGTGAATAAGAAAGGATAGTACAGTTCTACCATTTTGCAATAGTCATGAACATATACATGAATATAAAATGCATTTATAAAATAAAGCGCATACTCCTACGATGCCTGTCTAGATGTACCTAAGTGTACCTAGCATGTGAGTAGGTGCGAAAGAAGCCAAGAATCCCGCTAGGATTTAGTCAAACCCCATTACCTGAATAATGAGAGTGTGGGACCTCGTCCTGGTCTCGAGTTGGACACCCCGCAAGGGATGATTAGACCACTGTCACCTGGAGCGACTGCATGCAGGAGCCTCAGCGTCTCTGGTCAGTGTGTCGGCCTGGAAGTCTCGGTTCCCTCTAACTACTGATAGCAAGAGGGGCTGTATGTATACAGAAAAGTATAGAGTCCCTTTGTCCCTTGTGTCTTGTGTTAGCCATTGTTGGGTATGAAGATGACATATGGGATGAACCGGTTACGTAGATGTTTATGCAGGTGGATCCTAGCCCCTGCCTGGTTTCCTAGAACTCTTATGAATAATTAATCATACTGGATGAGCACATCGAAGATGGTATAGGAGGCCATTGTTCGGGAAAAACCCTCCTTCTGTACCCAAACCACAGTCTAGATAAGGTTCAGCCCTCAGCGCCCGTTATTGTGGAGAATAGGGAACTATTGTAGGTGAAAGATTATGCCTATATTAGGGCATCTCAAACTATGCCTATATTAGGGCATCTATATGAAACATAACAATTCTAGTTGGGAGAGTCTGTCGCAGGAGAATGTCTCTAGTAGTTTGTCTACTGATAGGTATTGGAAAATGGTCATGGTGGGTCGTGTTAAAGGGAGTTGACTGATACAAACAATTGTACAGTAGTGTCACATGATTCTGGTGTTCCCATTACCAACAAGTGTGATGTGTTAACACATGAATCTAGAGCCACACTCAAGGTATCTTTACCTGTTATATTCAAAGATTATTGCATGAATTGATGTCAACCCCTTATTATAAGGTCTGTTTTGTAAAGGAGGGAGATGTTGTGGTGATCGAAATTCTGGATGTGCCTTTAATTCTGCAGCATGCATGCTGACTGTTTATCAGCAAAGCATGCGCACCGTGTACATTCAAGTGCGCCCCAGGTTCTGCGTTCCTTCTCCATTGTTGCCAGCTCTAACTTCTTCCCTTGGAGTTGGGAACCTGTGGAGAGAGGGACGGCAGGACCTGGGCTCTTTTACAACAATAAAGAAGACTTGTCATTTTTGTACTTTCTACCTCTGCCTGTACTTATTGCCTGGAACAAGTACACCTTGCAAAGCTACACATCAGCAGCAGAACCATGTGTGCAAGGATTTACTTATTGGATTGAGGGATTACTGCTTCTCTTGCTAATTTTGGCAGTTGTTAAGTAAAAGTTCCTGTCTGATTAAAAGAAGTGCATTTAATTGGATTGGATTTTGTCATTGAAACGCTAGGATCTACGTAATTCCAGAGGCATCGGAGTGTATCCACTTTTACTTTGAATTGTGCCTTGTCCTCTTACTTGTGTTGTGAGTTTATCGAAGGCAATTGTGACAATATACAAGCTGGGGCATTTAATTATCACCATGATGGTGGAATTTTAATTGAGCGGTCAGGGAAGGATGATGTAGCTGAAACCGCTGCTTACCGCTTTGTTTTTCTTCAAATTCTGTACGCTCCCATCGGCATTTCAGCATTTCCATGACACGTTCTCTTCTTGTGTTCAGTTCAGCAATTTGCGATGTTTGTTCCTTGTGACGTCAGAAGCTTGTGTTCTGTGTAAGGAGATCTGTGACCGTCGTAACGGTGTGCATTTCCTAGCAACGCAGTGTTTATTAAAAAAATGTGAAGAAGAGAACCTTGGCAATGGATATACCTTTGTATTTCTTCCGGTACTAATTATGCCAAACTGACTACGAGGGAGGAATCGGGAAATACTATTGTTAATTCTTCCGACGCTGTTGATGCTGAGAAGACTACAAAGGGAGGAATTGTGTGCATTTTTTTTTTCTTCACTGATGCGCACAGTTTTTTTTCCTCAAAAGTAATGGTACTATTTAACAGCGTATCTATTCCAAAGAAAATCGTTGATGCGCAAAGCTAACATTCACAACTCAATTACCATATTTAATGCTATTTCATTTATACAGTTGTACTAGAACTTAAAAAAATGTCTCCTTATAATTTGGGTTATTTAGTGAATTATATTAGTTTTAACTGCATTCTAGGTGGGGTTAATCTTGAGTTTGAGAGTGTGTGTGTGGGTCTTCACAAAATGAGTATGCAAAATTATTCATTGACCCCACCACATGCATTTTGGCCTGCAGGGGGGGAACCTTGTATGAAATGGCCTGAGTGGAAGTCTTATTTTCAAAATTATTTAGATACTTTTGACCTCGATGGCAAAATGAAACCTGAGCAAAAAAGCTCATATTCTTGCATTCTGTGGGGCCATTCGGGTTGAAAGTTTTTAAATAATTACCTAGAACTTTAGCAGTTGGTGATGTCAATGTATTTGATGCAGTCATAGCGATATTTGATAAATATTTTGCCCCTAATGTTTGTATCGGTATTATCAAATACAAATTTTTCAAAAGAAAACAAGGTATAAATGAGAGTGTGGATGACTATCTGCTTTGCGCAAGCTTTCGCTTGATTGCAAATCTGATGGGCTTCAAGAGCAGCTAATTAGAGATCAAGTGGTTATGCGCACAAAGGATCCTGCAATCCAGGAAAGATTATGGATTAATGAGGATGCAGATTTGCAAGATATTCTGGCTATTGTAAGAAAAGCGGAAATGTCTTGTAGTATGAAGGAAGTTAAAGGGGAGCTTGGGAATAGACAGGATGAAGTCGTAAACAAAATGAATAGTAAAGACAAGTGTAGCACACCAGTAAGAGATAAAAATAAAGGTGCTACAAGTGAAAAATATTCTATGTCTGGACAGAACAGAAGAAAGGATTCTTTGAAATGTTATCTTTGTGACAGTGAATCACATCTTGCGTATGGTAAGTCTTGCCCTGCGCTTAGAGTTAAATGCGCAAATTGTGGTAAAGTTGGCCATTATGCCAAAGTTTGCAAGACCAAGAAGAGTACCAGTGTTAAATGTCTTGAGGAGAGTGAGGATTTGGATGTAGATGAAAGAGTCAATAGAGTATTTAGCATGAAAGACTCTTTTGTTTTGAATGTGATTGATGACAAGTTAAGGAAAAAACTGTTAGATGAGGATTGGGGGGGGGTAGATATCCAAATGTATGCTGATTGCGGTTCGCCCTATCCTATTATTTGCGAAGATGTGTGGGGAAAGGAGTTTGTAAATCACATTGGAGAGAAATTACTCCATACCAATGTTAAACCAGAAGGATTCTCAGGTGAAAGGATTGAAATATTAAGTTATAGATCTTTACTTTTTAGATTTAACGACAGAGTCAAGGAAAATTATATGCTGCTAAGAGAGGACCATCTGTGTTAGGGTGGCATGATCAGGGCAATTTAGGAATGGTGCTTAATCCCAATTCCTCTGAGCCTTTAATGATTGTAGATGATAGTGAGGAAGTTGGCAAGGCCATGCAGGAGAAATTAAAAAAAGTGTTCTCAGGAAAAATTGGTAAACTTACTGGTTTTGAACATTGTATTGTCCTTAAGGAGACTGCACAACCAAAAATTCACAAGGCAACAAATATTCCTCTGTTGTTAAGAGATGAGGTCCAGGATGAACTTGACAAGTTATTGAGTGCTGATATTTTAGAAGAAATAGAAGCATCTGAATGGTTGCCGCCAGTGGTGATCGCTAGACATAATTATGGTAAGGTCAGATTATGCATTGACTTGCGCTATCTAAACAATAATATTGTAATAGAATAAATTCCTGTTACCTAAAATATCTGAAATGCTAGCTTCGGAGGATTGGGCTGGATGGTTTACTTTGCTGAATCTATCTGCAGCCTACCATCAGATCTCATTACAGGAGGATAGTAAGAAATACACTGCATTCATCACTCTAATGCACAGCTTTCCAAACTTTTCATGTTGGTGACACACTTTTTGGAGATGCATAATTTTTGGGACATGGTAAGGCAGTGTAGCGAGCGAGCCCGAACCACCTAAGGGGGGTTCGGGGTGGTTCTCCCCCCGGAAGAAAATTTTGAAAAAAAAGTGGGCAAATGGTGCATTTTCAAGCAAATTTGAGAAAGCAGGAAGGTTACTAAAGCAATTGTGAATTTGTTCTAACAAAGACAGTGACTGGCAAAACTGGGTGTAAGGTTAGGTTTGTGCCTGAAACAAGAATATAATCATGCACACATTGACACATGCCCCAGTGATTTACGGCACAAAAAGGGTGGGCTCACGCACTGCCAACCCTTTCAACCATGCACAAAGTCCGCCTGCTGTCGAGCGTAGCAAGCGAGCCCGAACCACCTAAGGGAGGTTCGGGGGGGTTCTCCCCCCGGAGAAAATTTTGAAAAAAAAGTGGGCAGCTTTAGAAATGAATGGAAGAGCGATATATGAAGGACCTGGTGGGGTAAGGTTGGTGTCAGACATGTGAAGCGGAGTGGCACGGAAAGGCGGAATGGATGATGAGTGTCATTGGAGTTCCAGGAGTCGTGGTCACACAGAGGGACAGCAGAAACAGGGTATTGGCCCATGTGAGGGGCAGGGGCATACTGAGGGCTTGCAGGAGAACTTTGCCACACATAAGCACTACAGTTAGCTAATAGAGGGGCTGCACTGATGAGATGAGGCAGAGCACAAACAAAAGGGCGGCAGGCCAGGCAGTTAAACAGGCTAGGCTAGGGCTAGGCAGTTACACACAGGAGCTTCGGGGGTGGAAGGGCTCAGAGGGCCGAGATAGATACAACAGAGAGGCTGCAGTGGGGAAAGCGCACATATACGAACTTCAGTAGGGTGTAAGGCAGAAAAAGCTGATACTGAGGAGGTGGCAGACACACAGAGGGGTTACAAAGGGTGGAGAGGCACAGATCGATTGACACACAGGCAGCAGAAGGGAAGGACTACACATAGAGACTGCATGGGTTTGAGGAGCACATAGATGGGATGCAGGGGAAGGGCTCACAGGGGCTGACTGGCAGGATGGTATATATTTATACCTGTCTTAACCATAGGCAAGACATGGGTTGGGGCTAATAAGCAACCCCAAACCCTTGATAGGTAGCGTGGTGGACAAAATATTCCCCACAGTTGGTGAATGTAGTGGAGCTTAAGACCCATGCCAGTGGACAAAGACACCATGAAAGAAACACAGCGGATAACCCATTGGACATAGCAGCAAAAAAACATGGTCAACCAACACAGCTCCTACAAGCAAACCTTCCGGCAAACCTTCCGGCATAGAATACACTATACAGATATACCTAAGAAATGAGTGATTCAGTCAAAAAACACCTTTTAAATAAAGTTCCCACCAACAGGCTACCACCACCTAAAAAGAGTCAAAAGTAACAGCCCTGACACCTCTAGTAGAAACTCTCACGCCTCTACCAGCACCCTGTCTCATGGTGGATGCCAGGGCAGATGTCAGCTTTCCCAGTCCTCCTTGGCATGTGCAGTTTGGCGGCCAGATGAGGCTGAACAGGTGACAGTTGACAACTATAGCACCACACACCCTCATCCTTCAACACACAGGAGAATGAAGAAGGCCAGGGACAAGTGACTACTACTTGCTGAGAACTCTGTGGACATTAGATAACAGGGCACTGGGAGATCATGTCATCTGCCCAGTTTCTCCTTGGCTTGCATCAAACCGCAGCCTAAAGAGGCCAGAGTGCCAGATTTTTACACTAAGAGGTTATAGTCCCTATTAATCTCACTCACGTTCAAATGGTAATTAATAATGATAGCCTGTAAAACATCTAACACAATACAAAAATAAATATGAATATATACATATATGCTAATGCTCATGTTTATTAAATGGTAGTAGAGCCCACTGCCATGATACAAGAACCTCCCTCACCGGATACCACTCCCCGTCTAATGTTTGTATAAAAAAGAAACATGTATGGTCGAGGCAAATTAGAAATTCATAATCAGGTACTCAAAAGTCCATAAAGAAGACATGCCCATGAAGAACAGATGGATTTTCTGTCAAGACGTCATTAACACAGTTCCAAAGACTGCTTCATGGAAGCTTCAGGTGAACTTCGGAGCACACAGTAATTTCCCGTAATTTTTCAAGACTCAACGTGAAAACAATGGTCTCTAATGGGTCTAATTTTCTAATCTAGTAGCTATGGATGCGTTTTAGAACATTGTTCTCACGATGCGTGTATTGTAAACATGGTTTGCACGCCGCTTTTCAGGGCGCCGACAGCAGATTATTTAAGTGGAAGGGCTGCAGGCCCAGCGATGGCAGCGACATAAAATAGAACCCCACCCAGTCTGAGCGCTCACTGCAAGACTTGGAGAGCCACTGGCGCAGTGCTAAATACTAAATACAGGTGCTAAATACAGATGTGCCCTGACCCCATCACGGGACCCCTTGCGTCCAGAGTCTCCAAGCTGGCAGTGTTCCTGACCCCGGAGGTGCCCCTGAAGAGTGTTCGCACGCCCTTTACTTCACGGTTTTTGTGCTGTGACGCGGGCCTTTCTATTTGGTACAGTACATACTCATTTAAAGGAAGCACCACTCAGCGTGTGCGTTCACACCCATGACGAACTTCCCCGTCAGCCTTGAACATACACGTCCACAATCTTAAAGGACGAGTTCTTTTAGGAATCAATTAACCCTGGCATTGTGATGCTGGACGATATGTTTGTCCACTTACCTTTTTTTAAAGAATCTTTAAAAAGGCCTGTGAAGATGATTATTAATTTTTGGACACCCGGGCTTGGATAAAGGCCCCTCCTGCTCACCGTTACACTCAGCACCAGCCTCCGAAGTGCACAGACCCCGTCTGACTGGTGGAATACGTGGGACAAACAGCAGCTATCGCAGAGGAATTTGGAAGGGCCTTGAACGCCCGCCGTGGATTGGCCAGACCAGGGCCAGACATCGGGCTACCGCGAGCGCCGCTCTCACACGTGCTCCGTCTGCCTGAACCTAGAAGCATGCCCAGTCTCCACTCTTTGAGCTACATTCAGGGTCCTATGCTATTTTTTGATAAGTAGGTAGAACAGCTTTGAACTAAAATATGCATCATTTATAAAGCACACTCACAAACTGTCCGCTTTAGCAATAGCTGTAAACAACATTAAGCGCAGAAGAGCCGTAGATCCATATGCACCTCTGAATGTATTCCTTTTTCAAAACACTTCTAGGCATTGCTTATTTAGCTGCTGCACGCTTGGTACTGGGATGCTTTACATAGAATGAAATGCATGCAATGAACATTTCTGAGCAGTGCGCTGATTACAACACGCATTTTTAAATAAAAGCAGAGCTTTCCAAAGTATGCGGCGTTCTTGATTCAAGTATTTACAGTTCTAATAAAATACTCACTGCGCATTCAACGAGCAACGCGCGCGGCAAAGGAAACCGGCCGCGCGCACACGCTCCTCTCCTGCCTCCGCGTACAGTACTGCGTCACTGACATGCGCAGACGTCCTGATGCACGAGAATGTACGTCTTAAAGATTTAAGACAGACGTACATGCTTGATTAGAGAGCACCGTCGCGCGACACACCCACACGTCAGGTGACACAGTACCGTGTCGCGACACATACTTTGGAAAGCTCTGCTCTAATGGGTTGTTTTCAGTATAAGAGATTGCCATTCGGTTTGGTGTCTGCAGCTGCAGTATTTCAGTGTTTGGGAAAATAAAGAATGTAAAATGCTTCCAAGATGACATCTTGTTCCATGGGAAAACTAAATTGGAACATGATGCTACCTTGAATGAAGTGTTAGAGGTCCTTAATAACAGGGGTTTAACTGTAGAATATTCCAAATGCAAATTTGCGAAGAGTTCGGTATCTTATTCAGGCCATGTTGTAAGTGAAAAAGGAATTTCTCCTAAACCAGAATTGATTGATGTCATCAGTAAAGCTCCAGCACCTTCTAACAAAGAAGAATTAAGGTAATTCCTGGGTCTTGTGGAGTTTTACTCCAAATTTGTAAGGGGTTTCTCGAGCAAAATTTACTGTGTGAGACAACTTTTGAAGAGTAAGAGTAAATTTTGCTGGACTTCTGAATGCCAGAAGGAATTTGAGGAAGTTAAAAATGATATTGCCAAAGCTCCTGCCCGTAAAAATCTGTATCCAAATTTGGAGAATTATGTTACTGTTGATGCTAGTAACAAAGGACTTGGAAGATTTTTGACACAAAAAGATGACAAGAGACAAGAAAGAACTATTGCTTTTACGTCTAGAGTACTTTCACCAATGGAAGAAAAACGTTCTATTATTGAAAAGCAAACTTTGGCGTGCGTATGTGCACTAGAACTTTTCAGGTCTTTTGTATGGGGTAAAGCATGTGTTGTGAGGACTGATCTCAAACCGCTCATTCAGTTATTAACCACTGAAGGTATGTTTAGAGCTTCAGCTAGGATTGCAAGAATGTCAATGAGGTTACAGGATTTTATTTATACAATAGAGTATGTACCAGGCAAAAGCAATGTTACAGCAGATTTCTTATCTAGGATACCTTTAAACATATAAGAATGTGAAAAGTCTGAGTGGGAGGACTTTAGAGTTGCTGTTGTCTTAGATCAGGGGCTGGCAAGTATCAAAAAAGAAGAATGGATGCAGGAGTGCTGGAGTGATGTTATGCTACTGAAATTAGCATAACCTGACTTGATGTGGAATACATCAAGTCAGGGTGGCCTAACAAATCCAAGCTTACTGCAGAATTGAGACATTATTAGGAAGTTAAAAATGAGTTTGCTGTGGAGGATGGCATAGTGAGAAGAGGGGAAAGAGTTGTTCCTCCACGTAGGTTGATGGGCAAAATAGTCAAATTGTGTCATGAAGGACATGCAGGTATTGTTAGAACCAAACAAGTAGTTAAAAAGTGGTTTTGGTGGCCTGGTTTAGGCGTGTTCGTGGAAAGGATGGTTAGAGAGTGTCTCGCTTGTGCCAATTCCGACAAATCTCTTAGGACTCTAAGGCCCAGTATGTGTGAGCCCATTGTTCCGCATGGCCCATGTGAGACGGTGGCTATTGATATCATGGGTCCTATAGGAGAAAGACAAAAGTATTGATTGCTTTAATAGATACATTTTCTAGGTGGCCTGCCATTAAAATTGTGGATAGTGTTGATACAGATACAGTATTGATATTTTAAGATGAAGTGTTTCTTAATGACGGTCTGCCAAAACAACTTATCAGTGACAATGGTGTGCAATTCATGTCTGGTAAGGCGCAGAGTTATTTTGCAACATTGGGGATCAAGCATAAGACCACATCATTGTATAAACCTAGTGGAAATGGCTTGATTAAGCGCTTCAACAGGGTAATCAAAAATACTGTGCAGCTAGCTGTAAAGAACAAGGAGGATTGGGAAGTCCATGGAGGTAAAACTGTGTGGGCATACAGAACTGCCACATATAATGCTTTGAATGTTTCACCTTTTGAGGTTATGAGAGGTAGGGAGGCCAGGACAAAGGTCAAACCTGGATGGATTTCAAATTCTGTTGGAACTAGTGTTTCTTTGGATGAGATTAGGAAAAGGGTGGAGGAAACCCATAGGAAATATAAGAGTCAATACGATTTGAGGAATAATTTTAAGGATACTAAAGTAGAATTTGGGATGATAGTCAAAGTGAGTTAGCCATGGAAGGTGAAGATGGGTGAAAGTCAGTTTTCTGAACCCTTGAAAGTGTTGCACAATGCTCTTATGTTAAGTGATGGTAAGGTTTGGAGTTTAGAAAGAATTGCTGTAATTGACAGTGAGATGGCAAGGGGTGAAGAATGTGACATAGCAAGTGTGGGTACCAGTGATGATTGGGATGTTGGTGGAAGCAATGTGGAGGTTGGTGCTGGAAGTAATGAAGGGGAAGGTCGTGTAGAAGGAGTGAGTGGTGATGTACAGAACTTTGAAGGAAGTGTGGAGCCAAGGGACAGCCTCGCAAAGGGGCAGGGTTCCACCATTGAAGTGCAGGGTGCTACTAATGTACAGTGTGGAGAGGATACTGGAATTGGGGTAGGTAAGCATATGAAAAGTAAACTCAAGTGGCTATCAGATTTTGAGTGTGATGTAGTAAGTGAATAGTTCTATTTAAATTTGTGTTTGTTTTGTTTGTATTGTTCATTAAAGGGGGAAGATGTGTTATGTCCATGTAAGTTAATGAGTAAACATGAACAATATCCTGTGCACATGTGGTTGGGATAATAGATCAAAGAAAAGTCTCAAAGGTTGCCC
Source organism: Calotriton arnoldi (assembly GCA_963921515.1). NCBI lineage: Eukaryota > Metazoa > Chordata > Amphibia > Caudata > Salamandridae > Calotriton > Calotriton arnoldi. The sequence goes on from CAWUFW010012597.1 coordinate 405,737, forward strand.
AATTTAAGATCGACATCAGTTGTGTGAGTCAGGATTATTTAATGAGAACAAAGAAAAACGACCAGCCGACACGTGTTTCGTCACAATGGGGAATAGTCCCGTGACTCTTCAGGGCTGGGAAAGATACAAAGTATGTACAAATGATGAGGAACACTCATAAACACAATGTGAATCTGCGTGGCTAGTGATGATGACACGCACTATCACCAGAGAAGGTGGTGGAAACCCCAAGGTACAGTAATAAAGTGAATAAAAGTGCAAGAATCGGCAGAGGGAAGCTTAAAATACAAAGCAACATAGCTACGTGACAAAGGACTGTGGCTGTGCATCTGGACAAGGTGACAAAGGTCGTCTCAGGTGTAGCAGTGAAGTAAGGAGACCGGTTAGAAACAACTAGTAACGGTGAATGGATACGGCCAAAAGTGACAAAACAAAGTTACATAAGCATCATTTAGAATTGCAGTGCAATGCACAAATGAGAACCAAAACGTGGTGCTCTGTACGTGAAAAAGTGGAAGACAAAGTGTAAACAAAGCAATGTGTCAAGTGCAAAAATATACCATATCATGAAGAGGGTGTCTTGACGGAATCAAAAGGTGGCCAAACTTTGCAAACACATGACAAGCGTCAATTAGGAATCGCAGTGAGAAGTGGACACTGATAAAATCAATCACGTAACATGCTTAAAACGGAATCGCAGTGTTAAGAAAGCATGAGTGAAAAAAACACCGTAGTTGTACTGCACAGTCAACTAGAAACATGAATTGAGAACGGCGAATGTAACCAACGAAGATTATTCAGATGGACGATGATCACTGGGTGCGTGAGCATGGTTCACATCGAAGGTAGTGAGTGAAATGATAATTGGGTCGAATGAAAAGTGGGGAGGTAAAGGGAAGAAAAGAAAAGTGCTTTCTTAACACTGCGATTCCGTTTTAAGCATGTTACGTGATTGATTTTATCAGTGTCCACTTCTCACTGCGATTCCTAATTGACGCTTGTCATGTGTTTGCAAAGTTTGGCCACCTTTTGATTCCGCCAAGACACCCTCTTCATGATATGGTATATTTTTGCACTTGACACATTGCTGTGTTTACACTTTGTCTTCCACTTTTTCACGTACAGAGCACCACGTTTTGGTTCTCATTTGTGCATTGCACTGCAATTCTAAATGATGCTTATGTAACTTTGTTTGGTCACTTTTGGCCGTATCCATTCACCGTTACTAGTTGTTTCTAACCGGTCTCCTTACTTCACTGCTACACCTGAGACGACCTTTGTCACCTTGTCCAGATGCACAGCCACAGTCCTTTGTCACGTAGCTATGTTGCTTTGTATTTTAAGCTTCCCTCTGCCGATTCTTGCACTTTTATTCACTTTATTACTGTACCTTTGGGTTTCCACCACCTTCTCTGGTGATAGTGCGTGTCATCATCACTAGCCACGCAGATTCACATTGTGTTTATGAGTGTTCCTCATCATTTGTACATACTTTGTATCTTTCCCAGCCCTGAAGAGTCACGGGACTATTCCCCATTGTGACGAAACACGTGTCGGCTGGTCGTTTTTCTTTGTTCATCATTAAATAATCCTGACTCACACAACTGATGTCGATCTTAAATTGGGAAACCTTTGAGACTTTTCTTTGATCTATTATCCCAACCACGTGTGCACAGGATATTGTTCATATTACCAGTGTGGGTTGTTGACTCACACTAATTACGGGGGTTATTGGGTACTTCCCCCTGGCAGCACCGTACACATACAATAGCTATTGTTACATAGACGCGTACGAGTCTGAGCGCCTACTCCCTGATGTACAAAAAACCCTACACAACGTAGCTCCTAATGAGTAAACATGTTTTCCTTTGAGCCTGTAATACTCGTGTCTGCTTCCTAGAAACAGTGCATTCTAGACTGTTGGGAACTGTTACTGGGTAGTTGGCTTAGCAAGATTGAAGGTGGAGGTGCTTTGCTTTGTACCTCCTTTTGTGGTGTTCAATGAGGCTTAAACTACTTAAACCTACTACTCGTGCAGCGTCATACTTTACACCTGTCTTGGCATGAAAATTCCAGCCAGGCCAGTAAGTTACTGGTACGATGGCAACCCTTTAACTGAAACATGAGACACATAAAATCAATGAGGTTACCCTGTAATCCTCAGAACCTGGACTTATTACTGAACAAACAAAAGTTAGGTTCTGCTGAATTATATATTAGTTCATTTACATTCATTCAGAGTGTATATATAGTTGTTACAGAATTGATTCATAAACGGTATACCCAGTGGTTTAAATGGGCCGGTACTGTCCAGTACTGAGTACTTGCACTTTTTATTTTGAGAGGGAAGAGTACCTGCACTTCTCAAGAGTGACGTGAAACCTTTAATGGGAGATGTACCGGCACTTCTCAGAAACAAGCAGAAGACGCGGAGTGGTGAATCAAGGAGACATCGACCCTTGACGAATGTGTGACTACAGGGCGGTGTTCCCTCTACGGTCCCAGGTTCTGAGACTATATTACGAAACTCGGATGCTATTGGCTAATGTGTTACGATGAACAAGTAAGGTTGATTTAACCTTCTTCCAGAATTAGTCAGATTGTGACAAAGACCAGTTTCAAGAGGGATCTATACCCCGAAGAAGGCCAATGACCCAGTAGGGCAACTAAGAGTGGCTGAAACATATTGGCAAATGCAGAGGGGGTAAAGGAGTGGTAACTCCTCCTGTACACCCCTTTTGACTTTTAATCCTTTCAAGGTGGACCAATAATAAAGGAGTTCAGATGGTACCTCTTTAGGCAGTTTTATCTCACTTTCCTTCTGCACTAGTGATCCCTCATCAGGGAAACTTTTCCTTACCTTCTTTTTCCCATTATCTACCTCACACAAAAAATCAGCGCTCCTCTGTGTTGATCTGCACCTGGGCGTTGTTAGCGGCCCTATAATGAAGCATGCCACTACATAGTGGTTGAGGGCAGTATTAAAAAATCTATTGATTTTCCCTTCTATCCCTCTTCTGTAACCGTTTTTTAACTACTTTTTTAGGATAGAGGCACGGACAGAGTGTATTGCAGCAGGGTCTCCATTGTTGTGTGGTTTAGTCCTTCTCTTTTTGTGAATTTTGACTCTGTTACAGGGTACCTGCACTTCTATTTTTCCATTTCAAGCACTGGGTATACCTCATTGCAAGGTGCTTCGTGCGGAGTGAAAATAAAAGTGCTTGTGCAATCAGTGGAAGTTTGTGCACAAAGAAAAGGTCTTCACACTCCATGAATATCAATTCATCTTGGCCTGGCAGAATCTCACTATATCACGAAACCAAGTACCCCTTCAGCCCTTGACTCTCAGTCTAGCCTGGGTCAAGCAGTCCAAGGCTTCTCAAGGGGTGGGTGGAGGAAGATGCAAGGGGGTGAACACAGGCTCACAAATCAAAATATGTTCAGGAGCAGCAATAAATGATTGTCCACCCAAATACTTGCTTTTATAGAAAAAAAAGGAATATTTATATATGAACACACAGTGAAATATTGTATACTCAAGCAATACATACGGTCCCCTGAGGTCATGGCTCTAGTGTTCAATATGCGGATCCCTGTGTCCCACTTCCCTGTCACTAGCAGTAGGGGTATACCCCATTCACTATAGGCAGGGTCACTGGAATTATGTGTCGATTTTCGCATAATTATAGATTTGAAAAATAGTTTCTAGCTCAAACCGTTCAAAAGTTACAAAAATTGCAGTGACACGTGTTGCCGCGCAGTGAAAGGCCCTTTGTAAAGCTGAACATGTCACCTTTTTGATGTTTACTGCTATATTTTGATGTTAAAATGATACTAATGAGGCGCAGGAAACAGCGTTTGCAACGCGGCCATTACATTGCGTTCCTTTTACAACCCGGTCGTTACAACAGCCGCGTTGTTAGAACGTGATGCCTTTACATCGCAAGTCATTAGATCGACTTGTTGTAGAAGGGCGCTCTAACCTAAGAAATAGTATAATTTACTATTCCAACACCTTCCCTACTGTTGCGCAAGCTGGAGTTGGAATAGTAAATTATACTATTCCTAAGTCCAGCGCGCCCCCTACAGCAAGTCGATCTAATGACTTGCGATGTGAAGGTATTGCGTTCTAACAACGCGGTCGTTGTAACGACTGCGTTGTAATAGAACGCGATGTAATAGCATACGATGTAACATGCTATATTCTGAGGTGCAGCCTATGCCCAGACAGTGTTACCATGTTTAACAAGCATTGGCATAGCCAATAGGTCTCGCCTTTGGGACCTTATAAGTGTTTGGCCATGCAACAGTTGATGTTGTTGCACCAAGGATATTGTGCTGCATAACTAAATACTTATAAGTTCCCAAAAGCGAGACCTATTGGCTATGCCAATGCTTGTTGATGCTTGCTGCCTATCTCTGATCACATCTGGAGTAGTTGACTGTTGGGCTTTGTGTATATCTCCTAGACACCCAAACACAATGGGAGCGTAGGGATGACCTGATGGGCCATCCCGGCAGGATGGGGCGGGGAAGCTGGGCACAGCCTCACTTACGCCTGAATAGGCTGTGTCCTGTCCACATACAGATTTTTGCACAACTTCCTGAGGTGAATCTGAAGCCAGGGCAGGAAGGACAAGGACTCTGTGCACTTTAAAGACACGTCTTTGAAGTCTCTCTCACTTCAAATGGGCACAACTTGATATAAGTACTGGGCCTCAGACACTTCAGTACACTTCTGGACCTGTAAAGACTCTGCCAGGAAGGACTGCTGTGCTGCTCAAAGGACTGCCACTCAGCTGGACTGCTGAACTCCTGCTTTTCTGTGCTGACCTGCTGCCTGCTTCCTTCTTGCCTGGGTGACTAGGACTGGACCTGCATCACTTGAACCCAGAGTGACTCCAAGGGCTAGTTGGCTGGCCTCCTGATCTGAAGTCTCAGGGACATAAAAGATTTCAAACCAACTTACTTCTGCACCTGGACTCTGCCATCTGGGAGTCTACCCTGCTAAGTGGTGCCACCCCAGTCCTGGACTCTTGGAAGTGGACCTGAGGTGCTTACAGCGGAACAAACATCTTCTCTGCTGAGCGGCGCATCCTTGAGCAGAACCAACACATCGCCGTTGCTGCGTGGATTGGACCCGGTGCGGAAGGCACGCATTGCCTTTGCAGTCCTCGAAACTGATGCATCGCTGAAGGCATGGCACATCTCCGGCCCAGGTCCTCGTACCTCTCGTTGGCGGCACAGCTTCATCGCTCATCCGAACCGATGCATTGCCTCAACTGTGCATCGCATCCTCGACACCGGACTTCGCATCGCAAGTCCCGTCAACAGGATCCTTGACAACGACGCATCAGGAACTCGAACCATGGCCTTATCGCATCTCGGAACCGATGCATCGCCTCAGCTGCGGGGTTTCTTCAACCCAGATCAACGCATCACTCTGCAACCAGGATATAAGGTACTTTGCTCAGCGGGGCTAACTAGGTCCCCGTAGCTGGCCCGTGCTCCATCGCGGTTAGCCTAAACTTGTGACTTTGTCCCGGTCTGGCACGACCAGATGTACCAGGTTGGCGCTTCCCGCTCCTAAGCGCTATTTTACAGTTTATTCTTTAAAAATTCAGAACTCAAGTTCTACTTATTGGATTTTTGTAGTTTCAGTCTTGGTCTATTATTAGAATATATTCTATTTTTTCTAAACATGGTGTGGGATCTTTTTGTGTGGTGTTCTCACTGTTGGAAGTGTTGCACAAATACTTTACTCATTGCCTTCACTTTAAGCCTGACTGCTCTATGCCAAGCTACCAGAGGGTGAGCACAGGTTATTTTGGGGTTTGCTGGTGCCTCACCCCGACTAGGACTGTGGTTACTGCTAGACCAGGGCTCACACCCCAGCCAACCAGAAACCCAGTTTTTAACAATCAGGAGTGTCCATGAGAAGGATGGAAGTTGTTCTCTGGAGAAAGTAGAGTTACCAGACTGCATTTTAAGATGATGGCCTCAGTGCTGTCTGCTCACAGGTGATTATTAAGTCAGAACTGATCCTTCTTGGATGCCAGGATTAATTTGAGTACCATAGTTTAACACCATTTTTATTATGCTATACAGGTTTCTCCGAAATCAGTGAGATCGACTTGGTCTCAGTCCAGTCCATATGGCATGTCTGTTATTGGTTGGCTTCTGGAACACACTTGGTAAGGTAACTGTGTTCGTCATTGAGACGCCACTCATTTAAGTCCAATGACGTAGTTGAAGCATCGTTTCTCCTGGAATTTGAAGACATTTATGTCTGCTGGTATACCATCATCACCAAGAAGGTGACAGTTTAGTTCTTCAGTAAAATTGCCACCCATTAATAACCTTGCCCTCATGGACTGTTTCATGATCTCTAAGGATGGGTAAAAGTGACCGTCTTTTTTTTATGTATTGATCCTCAGAGCTTACCTTCCATTTACTCTCCGATAGTGCCTGTCGTCACTCACTACAGTACAGTTGACCATTACAAACAGGAATTCGGGGAAAAGTTCCAAGTATTTATTTCTCATGTAAAGAGCGAGGGTTACACTTTTTTGCTAAATTATTTCCCCAATCTGACTCGCCCTTATAACGTAAGGATTCTGATGAGGAAGATGCACAAAGTGTCATGAAGTAACACCACAGACTCAGACAACTGATGGCGGACACAATTTATCTGTTAAATGCATAATGTTCAAGAAGAATACAATGAGAATTAGGTTATCAAAGAGGACTGTCAAAGTTTGGTACTGTGTTACATCTGTCAACTAGTCACCTGGGGTGGAGGTGCGAAAGCAGATGGGGCAATGAGATTGGCTATTTACAAATCTGGTTTACACTCATATTTGCACTTGTTTGTGTTGTTTTCTTCAGTCATGCTAAATCACTGTTGTAAAAGCAGTCAAGCTCTAGCTTTGCACTGTGGATTTAACAAAGCAGAGGACAGGTTCTAGTGAGAGACGACAGGGTCTAGTGAGACGCTAGGGCAACACTTCAAGAATGTCAGCAGTACATTACCTCTGATAGTTCTCCAAGTAATTGCTGTGGGAAAAAATGGAGCAAATGATACCATGATGAGAAAAACTAAGCAATGTTAGAGATTTACAGTGACTTTGAAGGCATTCCTGCCCCTTGTACCCAGCTCATTTATTGGATTTGTATAAATGGAAACATTCATTTTAGACATGGCTTATTTCTTCTTGATCACAAACTGAGACTAAACTGAATTCACCAAGCACATTGACTAATGCCGACATATCAATAACAAATCATTGCCTAATGCCATAATTTAATAGACACACATAGCACACTCCCTGTAACAGATTTTTAACAGTTCACAGGATACAAACAGGAAAACATGCATTGGAAAACCAATGGTTCAGGTCTTGGCACGCGTGCGATGGCGCACAAGTGATCATGCTAAGACCATCACTCACAGTGCAAGACAGCCTATGGATGAAGTGGGCTGACCCACTGGCCCATGATTTTGAAGGGCAGAAGAAAATGTAAACGACACCTGAATAGGAGAGAGTGTGTGTGTGCGCGCGCGTGTATGTGTGTGTGTGAATGTGTGTGCGAATGTGTGTGCTTAGCAATTTTTCTGTACTGTGGTCATAAACTCTAATTTGATCTTGACACAGTAGCAAGCTTTTTTATTAGTACGGTTGTTCTAAAGAACAGGTTATTGAGCCACGTCATTTTAACTGCCATGGTGTGTGTACACACACACACACACACACACACAGAGACAAACACAGACAAACACAGACCATGGCAGTGAAAATAATTGTGGCTCAATAACATGTTCTTTAGAACAACTGTACTAATAAACAGATTCATACATTTATCATTACAGTACCAAGGTCAAATTTGAATTTATGACCACAGTAAGTAAAATGAACATTGGAAAAATATGTTTTATTCTGTTAGAGGTTGCTAGTAACAATTAATTTATACAGGGAATCAACTCTCCTAATAGTCAGTAGGTCTGTTCAATGTGATTTTTACTATATGGGACACATTTAACCACGTGCATCCAGGTTTTGGTTAAATACCTTTTGTTAAAACAAGTATATATGAGAATGTCCATGGCATGAACCATATGTGCACAGCAGAATATGCTACTTCTTACCATTGTTGAAGAAAGGGAATGGCATAATGACTCACTGAAGACTTCACCGCTCGTGAGACATTGCCCTTCCCCACACTCATCAATGGCAATAAATAGCATATTACACTCGGAGCGTCAGCATATATACTATATGTGTGCGTATGTGTCTACATATGTGTTATTTGTTTTTTTGGAGGTCATGAAGATGAGGAGGCAGCAGAGACAAAGCTCTCCCTGACAGACCTAAAAATGGAAACACTAATTTCTACAATGTTTATTTTCAGACTATCACAAAATGTACTTAGGGGGTCAAGGGCATTTCTGGGTGCACCCACAGACAACACGAACAGTTTATCGACAGGATGGAAAGCATGTGTCGATGTGTCGAGTAGGGACAATGGTGCAATGTGTTTCTACGTTTACCAGTGAAACAGTCAACAAAGAGGTACAGGAATGTGTTATGTAATCGGTGACCTTTTTGTCAACCCGAGAGTGCCGTGTGGAGAATCCATATAAAAAGAAGTCATAAAATCTAATATGCCTCATATTCACAGGTCATGCAATGTTAACACAAACTCGAAAAGTACATGTGACTAAGTGTGAGGTACAGAATCTTCTGCTTCCATCAGCATTATCACCCAAGCAGTGTTCTTTCCTTCAATCACGCTTTTCTCGCACCAATTAATTTAGCAAGGGGGATGGACAAATCTTCATTTATATAAAACCAGCGCTTTCACAAGAGCACAAACCAGGGCTAAGCCCTATTGCTCCAGCCTGGTGCCTTTCAGTTCCCTGATGAGATGAGGTGGCACCCTTGAAATGCCAGACTGCGAAACTATGAGGATAAAACTCACAACTTCAAGGTGCTTAATCTGATTGTTTTAATCTGAAATAGTATGCTGTGAAGATGGATACTGCAAGTGACTGGTGACCAAAGAGGGGCATGTCTCCAAAGGGCCAGTGGCACTTTTATTCCTTACTACATAATAACACACACCGATGGGAACCGGTCTGATCCTATCCTCTCCACAGGAGAGCTCCAGACTGTAAAATACCTGGTGGTGATTGTGTTTCCACATCCCCTTCCAGTCCAATTCCATCCACAAGATTGCTTCCAGGCGAAAAATACCTGGTGGTGTATTGTCGGATACCAAACTTCCTAATTGTCCCCACTTGGTTCAATTATATACACAGGATCACTCTGAAGTGAAAAATACCTGGTGTTATATTATTAGATACCTGACCTCTTATTCCTCCCCACCCAATATGATCCTAACCACAGAATTGCTTCGGAGTGAAAAATGTCTGGTGGCGTATTATGAAATATCTGCCTTTTTCCATCCTCCACTACGTTCAATTCTGCCCACAGGACCGCTCCCAAGTGAAAAATATCTGGTAGTGTAATGGAGGATAACGAACCTCATATCGCCCCACTCGGCACAAGTCTATCCAATGGATCGCTCCTGACAGAAAAATACCTGGTGGTGTATTGTGCACATATTGCTATCAGTTATTTGTCTTGTGTCTGTCAGAGCCCCGCTATCTTACCGTTTTCTGGCGGGGCGATCTCGCAGAGATGACATGAGCATCCACCACCGATTCCACCTACCACTTAGTAGAAGCTGACACTAGCAAGGATGTAGATGGACCGGGGGAAGATGCCAGGGAAACAATGATGGATGTGGAAATAAACGGATGGTAACCTCTTGTTCCTACGACCCCAAGGGAGATACCACCTGAAAGGAAGAGCAGGAAGAATTAACACTACCGAAACAAGCACTCCCCCACTTCCTTCCCAATCCAATCTACAGATACATCCACATAGTCACCTTGTGAAAGCACCTGGAAACATCATAACAAGGTCAACTGGTCACCAATGGATACTGCAAGCACACCAGCGCTCCTGCGTGTAGTGAATCCCCCAAAGTAATGTAGCGCTCCTGCGCACTGAAACCCTAAAACAATAGCAAGCGCTCCTGCGCTATGAATTTCCCCAAAAGTACTGTAGCGCTCCTGCGTACGGAAACCTTTAACAAACAAGCAAGCGCTCCTGCGCTATGAATTCCCTAAAATAAAGTAGCGCTCCTGCGCACGGAAACCCTTAAACAAACAACAAGCAAGCGCTCCTGCGCTATGAATTCCCAAAGTACTGTAGCGCTCCTGCGCACGGAAACCTTTAAACAAATAAGCAAGCGCTCCTGCGCTATGAACCAGGATCGCTGGTTCCACTCCTAGCGTGTAGAAAGACGTGGCCACAACAACAGCGTACCTGAATTGCCGAGATGCGTTCAGCGCGAAGATTTCTGCCAGCAAGTAGATCCGGAGGCGGTAATTCAAAGACGTCCTGTCATGGCGAAGGCGTTAATCCAAAGCACGGACGCAACGGGAACCGCGTTAGTTATGCGGATTTCCCGGAAGCGCCGTGATCGAGGTGCCGTCAGCTTCCGGCCAATGGAAGCTGGAACGCTGACCTTGCTCCGTTTACCCAGCGCGGATTCAGCCTCCCGCATGCATTCAGAGAGTCAGGGAGTCGGAATCGTGACAGTGTCAGTGCTTCAGAACCCTTCCATGCCACTTTAAGAGTTCCTGGTGGGGAGACTTGCAGAACACTGGACACGTCAGTGCGCTCATGGAAGTATACGGTTCTACATATACACAATATGGTGGGTGTGCATATCGGTCATCTGCTGATGACATGAAGACAGTGTATGCACACTCTTCAGAGGGCATTCTAAGTGGAATAGTAAACCTTGCCTTAAATATTTTAGCTAAGTGACGGCACGAATGCTCTTACTGCAAGCTGCTTCAAACATCACCACTACCTTCCAGTAAGGAAGGATTCGCTGAAAGATCCTGTAGATCACAGGTAAGAATCCTTCTGAAATTCCTTTATGCAGACCTCTGAATGTCCACCAAACATCAACAAAAGCAACACACACGTAAAAAAATCAGGGTCAATGCAGGTGGATACACAATGCTCGGTTTGTATTGCATCTCTAGTGTACCTGTTTTTTTGCTGTGGATTATATACTATTCTCATTAACTTTTTAAACAGAGCAACCCAAAAATAATGAATAAAATATACGGAAATGTGCCCAGTACTTTATGTATTTGATGGCACTATCCCACGGAACAAAATCATCTGATGTTGAGAAAACAAATGCACGTGTGAAATAGGCATGGAGATGGGTAGGCCTAAAATACCTGAAGAGCAGGCTACTGAAAGCTTAGTTCTGGTACTGGAAGCCACGATATTCTGCGCATATTTAAATAACCCAAATGCATTAAGAAGCTAAAACATTTGTTAAGGTGCATTAATATCAACAAGACTGCAAAATGTGTCTTGTAGTTTGGCACGAAATTAGTGAAATTAATATTTACACTTTCACTAGTTAGGTGGTAATGTGGTATTAGTAGTGTTGGTGGTGCTGTTGCTGATGGCACTAATTGGGCTCGTGGTATTGGTGGTGCTAGCATTGAATGTGGCTGTGTAGTATTGCTGTTGGTGTGGTTGTGCTATTTATTGGGGTTGGTAGTATTAGTTGCAGTGTGATGGTGGTGAGCGCATGTTATTTGTGATGGTGGAACGGATACTGGTGGTGGCATTGCATGCAGAAGATAAATAACTGAATGTGACAAAAACTGTGCAATGATGAGTGAACTTCTTAGATGTAAAACAGGGCCTCATATACTACCACAGGAGGCAGAATGAGCCACCATCAAGGCAAAGGCATGCAGGGAGAAGTACTCTTTGGTGACAAGGGTGACAGACAGCTGTACTGACCAGGCAAACCTAATTATTCGTTAGTCAAATAAGCATCAGGGAAGTTTAGAAAATAATTCACTGACGTAAACTAGAAAGACCATAAGAACAACCCAGCACTACATAAGTGACAAGAATAAAGTAACAGGGTTTGAGCTGCATATGTGATTAGAGAGGCAGGTAACGCTGTAAGAAACTGAGACAAGCTGAATAATGCCAGTATTCCGAGACAAAACCTTAGATCAGACCACAACACGTATTTATTTGAACATCTGCGGAAATGCAACCACACTGAAATACTGGTGAAAACACGGACAGTGTACTTAAAGCTACAGGAGAGACACCATTCCACCCAGGCCCCGTCACATCTGTCTGCTTAGACCTTTTGTAGACGGAGAAGTATTCTCTTTCATGATGTTTGCAATTAATTTCCCTTCTAGAATTTCAAATACCCATTTTCTCAGCATCCATCTTCCTGAAGTCACGTCCAATAGCAGCATACCGTTTTTCCGTCCTAAACCACAACGTCCGCCCTTCTCTGCCTTGAAATAATAGGCGTTGACATTCGTGTACCTTTCAGTGCAATGTGCGCACTGTGACTTGAGAGCACGAAAGCTAAATGACGGCAAATAACCTCAGTACAATTTTGCTGCTCGGGTGAGAAGCAAAAAAGTCACGCTCGTGGCACCTGGAGAGCCCTCTGATGGCGCCAAGTGCACGATGGGAGCTCCATCCGGGTGAATGCAGACGTGTTAGTCAATCTCAAACAGTAATCACAAACTGTTAGAAACACGACCTCAATGTCAAAGCAAACCTCGTGCCTGCTACCAGAAAACCACCTGCACTGTAGGCAAAATTAACTGGAAAAATGTCCCTTACATTACTGCAGGGATGTCAAGACTGCTCGTCACCCAAACGTGTGAAACGTGAATAAAATGCATACCACGCAGTATGTGATCGTGGAGCGTTGTATGGGGGTTACTGGCACTAGCCCCGTGCTCAAACCCCTTAAAATCTGGCTTAGAAACCAACGCGGAATGAGAGAAAGAAACTGCATAGAGTTTATGTATGACACATAAGGAGCGAGTCCTGATGCCCAGCCTGAGCGGACGCCATGGTTTATTCAAGTGCGTTATGCACGTGGCAATGACATTCAAGATTATAATTTGCACTCGCGCTTTCGTACGTGGCCATTGCTTCTGTTCATCATCAGGCCCATAAAAGCAATTTGTCCAAAAATGACACTTCATTCAAACAATTGCTCTAAAGATCGTTTGTGCTGAGAAAGAAACGCGTTTTGCATGAGTGATGAGGCTGTGGGAGGTTCTGCATGAAGAGGCAAGGTGTTACAACCGGATTGTGAGGTCTGCCTCCTACTGTTAACAAGAGAGGAGCGGGGGCGAGCGAGCGCGGCAGCCTGCAGAGCTGACCAGACGCTCGTGCGTCATGGCCTTTGCCTGCGATTACGCGCAGGGCAGACATCTGTTTCCAATTACGATAATTGGAAACAGATGTCGGCCCCTGCGCGCGTAACCGCCCGAAAAGGCCACGACGCACGAGCGTGTGGTCAGCTTTCGAAACCCCCTTACTTAAAGTCTTGCCAGAGCATCGCTTGCGCGCTACTCGAGGCTCGACCTAAAAATAACCAAGTAATGGAATAATACTATTACAAAATGTGCTGCATTATGCCGTACAATTTGCCTTTTCTTGCTGCATAATTTACTCAACCCTGCCGCATAATTTGGCCCTCTCCTGCTGCATAATTCCTGTGGCCCTGACTATAGGTGGCGTTCAGGTTAGGCCCTAATAGTAGTCTGAGTCTCAAAAGTCCCACTCTGGCTCTTTAAAAAATCAAACGTTTTCCAGCGTCTGAAGCACTATGTGGCAGACCAAGTTCTCCCAAGACATTCTGGCCCTTTAGCCTTACCCGCTCCTGCAGGGTTTGCCCTACCGGAGTGTTTCACTCATAGAGGAATGGAGTGGCTTCTGTTGGTGAGTAGCACTAATTGCTCTGCAGGGGCAGTGGCCTGGCATCCACAGAGCTTCCTCCGGTGAGACTGTAAGTTCCTCTGATCCTTCCCACAGGTGTGGGGTAAATTGCTCAGCTTCCAGTCATGAGTCAGGGGCTTGGGCCTGCACGGGTTACCACTGCGGTCTCTCCTCTAGAGAATGGCTTAATCCAGACAAAGGTCCTTGTCCTTTCTAGTGGCCCCCTCTGGCATATCGGGTCACCAACCTTACTCCGCACATGGGCGATGTCCTGATCGGTACAGCGGTAATTTCCTCGTCACGGCAGCCCAGTCCAGTATACCGGGTCGCCTACTTCCCACCTCACATGTATGACGGCCGAATAAATTGACAGTCTATCAATCTTCCTGGCAGCCCCCTCTGGCATTGATCGGTGCAGTAGCATCTCCTAACCTCTTGCTATCGGGATCCGATCACCAGGATTCCCCCACTGGACCTCGCTCCCTCCAGCGCTCTCCTCTTCCTCACAGGGCCCACTGGTCTTGGCAAACAGGCAGGTGGTGTTGGATTTTCCTGGGTAATGTCCCCTCACCCAGCTGAGAGACTGGCAGGCCTTATCCCCCGTTCCTGGTCACAGGCAGAAGTCTTGCAGAGCTTGTCCTCCTCACACAGCCCAGCTAGCTGCTTGTCTGTTGAGAATTTTGGGGACTTTCAGCTCCCCTTAGAGTCCATTTCCAGACACCAAAAGTGATTTAGAGTTTGAGTATTTTAAGTTTGTGTTGGGGATCTGTTTCCTTTTGAAATGCCCACTCCTCTGCCCTGCTCTTCCTCCAGAAAGCTGTCTGTCACAGCAGGAGTGACTCTAAATCTGAATCCCACACCACAGGACATGGGAGTGAGTAGAGGTTCACACCTGGATATCAGCCACAATGATATGCACATCAAAACATTACCCCAGGGCCCCAGCCCTACTCCTTCCAAGATGTGCCCAAGTCCCTTTCCAGTGACCTCTCCCTTAATAAAAGAGTACTTCAAGTATACTGAAGATTGACTCTTCCTCCAGCGTGTGTGTGTGTCACATCCAGCTCACAGGAATGCAGCAATCCACAAATCTGTCTGGGGATATCTCTCTACATCCCCATGCAAAATGGAACCCCGTCCTCCATGTATTGCACCACTCACATACACACAGCACATGCCTACAACCACACGCTCACCGCAGAGCACTACATTCTAATTTGATGTAATCCAAGGGTGAGTTAAGGATACAGCAGTGGAACGTTACATGAGTGGGCCTGTAGGCCTCACGCCAGTTACACAAGTAGAAAGGCCTGTTCACGATACTGATCACTACAACTACCACGCTCACGCTACTTAACTCCTGGCAAAGGCAGTAGCCTTTCACCACTATGAGGGTAGCTCTTTTGGTGAGTCTCCCAGTCCATCAATTACGCAATCTGTTAGACAGGTCTATGTCATTGCACACACACATGATCCGGTTTCACCCATGACAACAAAATCAGCACCAGGGATTCAGACATCATTGCAGCTAGGGCACTCGGGTGGGGTGCACGTCCATTACCATGCAAGGGACTTTCCTGTCCCAATAAGGATATATTTCATATTCCATCAACGTTTCGACTTATTAGAATTATATGCAGTATTGATTCACCTAGTTGGGTCTTCCTCAGGAAAGCTTGATGAGAGAAACTCTGCATCGTAAAAATAACAACAAAAATAACAATATGTCACCCTTTATGTGTGTGCTGCTAAAGAATACTCAACTTATTAATATAAACATTTATTTTTCACCTAGTCGTCTCGAGTTATGCAAGAGATTGGACCCTATAATCGCCACACTCGTCTACAACCAACCGGGTAGCATGTACTGCAAAAACATATCAAGAGACGAATTGCCTTTCATTTTAGCAACCCAAAATGGCATTAGATTACAAGTCGTGATTCATAGAGGGTAAACCCACCCTTTCCTTAGTTACAGATTTCATCCTGTGCGTATGGCTACAAAATAGTATTACAATGTGGACATAAAATGAACAATCTGGTTCTACTTCAGAAATTGTTCTGATTGTTCAAATAATTAAAAGCTGTTCAAATAATTAAAAGCTGGTTAAACTCACCCTTGTCTTTACAATCATGCCTCTGCCTCAGTGTCTCAATTTATGATCTTCCTTAAGTGACACCGCAACAAAGCAGGAAAGGTACCACCTGTAAATATTCTAGGTCTGGGACAATGGGTGAATAAACCAATTAAACAAAGAACAATGTCCCACTTGACCTCTATTGCTTATTATATGCCTATATAATACTATGTGTACTGACCCAGAAAACACTACACAATAACCATCTTTTCTTAAAAAATGTTATTCCTTTTATTTAATATTTTTTAACTTGCTTAATTCCATCAATAAATATTCTAGTAGACGTGATCCTATTCGCTGTCACGGAAGCTGTGCTCAAGTATTCCTACGGATCGTCCCTCGCCAAGAAGGATTTGGAAAGATTCAGTTGATACAAGTTTGGAGGTCCTATAGATATAAAAAGGAAACTGGAGGAAAATCATGTAAATTCGAGAATGGCAGAAAAGCGATACAAGACAAGGTTGCGTGTTTACCCAGAGGAATTCTCAGGATTTATTTCACTCTGCATGGAACGATGAAACATTTGACTCTTCAGCAGAATAGCATCCCATGTGCACCAGTGCTCCTTCAGTGTGGGAATGTGATAGATTAGCCCCCCCCCCCCAATGGCCACCTTGTGAAGTTTTTTCTACTTGTGTGGTCCTGAAGAAGGTGTCTGGCTAAAAGTAAATATCCACACTGAAATGTGCGTTGACCCTTTTTAGGAGTGTTTCCAGCCCACAACACTACAGCGGTTGAAACAGAACTTCTATACCCGTTGTACTCTCTGTGTATGTGTGTAGGTGCTAGAATGCAGATAGTATGGTTGGTATGACAGGTATGTGTGACGTTTGTAAGTTTGAGTGCAGGATAAGGGGTCCTAGTAATTTTCATGTGAAATTGTTTGTTTAATATGTATTGTACATTAATTGTGCATGAGATGATTTGGCAAAATATTGTGAAATTGTTATGAATATGACACTAAAATATTTATTGATGGAATTAAGCAAGTTAAAAAATATTATATAGAAAGAAATTTCTTTTTTAAGAAAAGATGGTTATTGTGTAGTGCTTTCTGGGTCAGAACACATAGCACTATATAGGCACATAAGAAGCAAAACAGGTCGAGTGGGACATTGTTCTTTGTTTACTACCTTAAGTGACATCCAGTGAATGGAGCTAAAAGTAAAGGTAACTTGGTATAACTAATTGCTGATCCAGTTTCATCACATCATAGTCGAAGCTCAAGGCAATAAGCCCGTACTCGCCCGTTGGACTCCTTCCAAGTGAATCCTACTGCTGTACGCAGAAGATCTTGCACAGATAAAAGCAAAGCGGTGTCACACATTGGCATGCATGCTGGTAGGAGCAAATACAATGGATCTTTGCTCCTAAGAAGGCCGCCGTGGTCACTTGCTCTGGTGTCTGACAAGATACTAGGTGTCAAAGCCACAGTTTTCCACTGCGGTGTGCGTCATCATTTGAATGTCTCACAGTATGCCATTATATAGCAACACAGTACTTCCAAATATCTCATGTCTTGGATTGTACACAACTACAAGCAAAGCTTCGCCTCACTTTGTCGCACACACTCGTGTGAGAAGATACATTGTGTCTTCTGTAGAGGTAAGTATGCAACCATGTGTTAGTTCCAAAGGTACTTTATTAACCAAGGTACTGAGTATAGAGGACACGTCCTTCCAACCGGCTGTCCTTCCTCAACCGCAGCATTCGACACCATCTCCCACCAGACTCTACTTAGGAGACTGGGAGATATAGGCCTCATAGGGAATGCCCTGAAGTGGATGGCTAACTTTCTGTCTGACAGAACTCAGACCATTAACCTGGGTCCTTCCGCTCACAAACAACCAGGGTGACCAAGGGAGTACCACAGGGCTCATGTTTGAGCCCTACCTTGTTTAACATTTATATTGCTCCCTTGGCAAGACTATTGAGGAACTTAGGATTTATTCCTATATCCTACGCTGATGACACCCAACTTCTACTCTCCTTTGACAAAACCAACTCCAATATTCAGACCACCTTCTCAGAGGGTAGGAAGGTCATCGCGGATTGGATGAAAGAAAATTTTCTTCAGCTCAATGCATCTAAGTCAGAGATTATGCTGTTCGGTGAAGCAACTGTGAAGTGGTCCCCTAGCTGGTGGCCAGATGAACTAGGTCCTGCCCCATGTCCAAAACAGGTGGTAAAAAACCTGGGAGTTCGATTAGATCACAAACTCACTTTGAGGGAACACACCACCTCCACCGCTGGAGCCGGCTTCCACAGCCTTAGTCTACTCAGAAGAATTTTCCCTTTCCTGCCATTATCCACCCGAAAAACCTTGATCCAGGCATTAGTCCTCAGCCGTCTGGACTATTGCAACGCCCTGCTGATTTCAGCTAACGATAGCTCCATAAGCAAATTACAGGTTGTCCAGAACACTGCGGCACGCCTGGTGACCAATGCCCCCCCAGAACCGCATCGCTCCCGCTGCTTCAAAAACTTCACTGGTTGCCAGTGCGGAAGAGGATCAAATTTAAGATCTGCTGTATGGTATACAAGTCGTTAAACAACCTAGGCCCTAGCTACCTAAACGACAAATTCATTAGATATGTACCTTTTAGACCCCTTCGCTCGGGAGCTAAAACACTGCTCCAAGTTCCGCGTTTCAAAAAAACCCGCTTAGGTGGCAAAGCCTTTAACCACCTAGCCCCACGCTACTGGAATGAACTTCCCATACACTTGCGTCCATGCACAGACTATCTGGCATTCAGAAAGTTGTTGAAAACGTCACTGTTCTAAATGTCCCTCCTTGGTTAACTAAGGCTGTCTTAGCGCGGAGATACCCTGATGGGGTGATTCGGGCGCTTTACAAATAAATAAATAAATAAACTGCCATGCCTTCTAGCATAACATGCTAGAACTAGAACCATCATACAAATGAATATAAGTGAGCCCACACATGGCATGAGCACACAGCACACCTCCTCCTTTAAAATGACAAAAGAATAATAGTTAAAATAACATACATAACTTAACCGTCCGCACATCCCCCTCTGTTCTACTTTTTAAAAAAAATTAAAACTTGAGCATAACAGAATATAATAAGAATAAAACATCAATAACACAGTACAGTAATATAACACAGTACATTTCCTCCTTTGTTCTTTACTTACTATCATCAAGAATATAGTCCTCTAACCACTTGGGTGGTTTCCTTGTTCTACCACATTCATTCCTACCCACATAAGTAAACACATCCCTCTCCTGTGTAACTGTTTCCTAAGGTAACTCTTTGGTAATCCCACTACAGTGTGGCCATACATTCTCAGAATTATGACCGTCAGAGCGCACAGAATCTTCATATATGTCTGTTTGGGTACCCATTTCACAGAACTCATTTTCTTCATCCAACTACTCAAAAGACATCCCCATACAAACGCTCTGAATACTCCAGTGCCCATGCAAAGACTAACACCTCTTTCTCAATGGTCGGCTATTTCTCTTCTGTGGGCGTTAATGATCTAGATAAAAATGCTACCACACCCTCTACACCTTTTTCGTTTACCTGACTCAACGTTACCCCATGCCTCAGAGCTTTGTTGCTTGCATCAGTTGTGACTATACAATCAGCATTTGGGTCAAAAGTCTAACAGCCTCGGTTATACCTTCGTTTATACTTTCAAATTCATTTTCGCATTGTTGTGAGCACACAAATTTTGTGCCTGACTTAAGATGTTGCCTTATGTAGAAACACTTCTCTGCGAACGTGGGAATAAATTTAGCACAATATTCGGTCATGCCTAAAAATGACCAAACATCGTCCTTACTTTTTGGTGTGTGGGCATTTTTAATGGCCTGAACCAAGGTGGGTTTAGGCTTCACCCCAAACTCATCAGTGACATGACCAAGGTACGTTACACTTTTCTCCGCAAACTTACATTCGTAGAATTCCACATTCAGTCCCTTTGATTCAAGAATGGAAAGTACCCTGTCCATTTTTGAATCATGCTCATGTCTATTCCTGCCGAAGACCAGAATTTCATCTTGGAAAAACATAATATTCTGCTCCTTAACAAACAAACTGAGCATTAACCTTTGAAAGACAGCCGAAGCCAGGCCGAACGGCATGCACCGGAACTGGAAACAACCATCTGGGTTGATGATCGGGGGAGAGGAGTTGGCCTAACAGCTAGGGAGGTCGACCTCTAATCTGGGGAACTGGGTTTGAGTCTCGGCAATGACGCTGAACATCCTGTGATTTTGGGCAAATCACTTAATCTCCCCGTGCCTAACAAAAATGAATGTGTCCTCATGTAATGCAACTGGTGCTATGTAAAGCGCTCTGATACCCGATTCGGGTCAAGTTCGCGCTATATAAAACTCCGTAAAAAAAGAAAAAAAAAAAGAAATGAACACTGTATACTTTCGGGACTTGGGTGTTAACGAAATCTGGTGGTACACAGAAGATAAATCGATTGTAGAAAAGCACTGCACATTTTTAAGTAAAGTCACCATCTCATTGATTTTAGGCAATGAAAACCTGTCAATGATAATATTATTGTTCAGATGGCGAAGGTCGATGCATAGTCTAATTTTACCATTACTGCATCAAGCCACCACCATCGGAGAAATACACTCTGAAGCCTCAACAGTGTCAATTTCCCAAGATGACACCAATTTCTCCAACTCCTTTGAGACCTCCTCTCTTACCACCTTAGGCACATTTCTAACCTTATGGAATTTTGGGCACGCTTCCTTTTTTGAGCGAAGCTTGTGCTCAAATCCCACAAGGTTACCTGAACCTTGTTTAAATATAGAAGGATATTTTCTAAGCAATTTGCCCCCCCCCATTGTAGTACCTTGGTCCACAATCAAAATGTGCTCTTTGCTATTGGGGTCTAACATGATATACAGCTCCTTCTGGTAATGCCAACCCAGAACTCGCGGGCCTTTCATAGTTATGTACAATTTACCACGTGACACTCAGTGTTTGAACTTGAAAATTAGGCATCTGAACCCCAGTATATCTATTTTCTTCCTGCCATAACCTTCAGGTTCAATGTCAATGTCAGATGGAATCAGAGATTCCCTAATTTTCTCTACAAACTTCTCTTTCCAGATCTTTTCGTTAATAATTGTGTAAGGGGAACCAGAATCTGCAAAAATAGTAAATTCCACCCCACCTATAGTCATTTTACACTCCCGTTTCCCTTTGCATGTGTCATCCAGTATGTTCAAGATGAACTTTTCTTTAATATTTGTGACAATATTCAACCTATCCTCATTGGAATCCAGATCTGAATAATTTTTGTTATTAATCTTTTTATTACATTTTCAGATACAAACACATTTTTATGCATCTATATCATCATGTGTCATTCAGTAGTCATACATGACAAAGTCTACAATATTGTAACTCTGGACGGAGTTGTGGCCCATCAACAGCCAAATCTGTCCATGCACGCTCTTCCTCCTTTCCCCTTCCATTCCTGGGCCCTGTCTCTCCTCGGTTTCATACAATCTCCCTCTCTCGGGTCCTATAGTCCTATGTATTTGTGCCTTCGCTGTCTCATTAGGTCCCTCCCGCCTCTCCCCAACATTGGTAGTTGCATTCTTCGCCTTCCCCTTGTTCTAATCTCGCCCTCCCCCAGCCAGGGGACTTATGGTGAGTATTTCAGTAAATATGCTCTTAAGGGGTCCCATATATCTTTTGGTCTAGAGGTAAGCGGAAGAAGTTCTGCATATATCATGGATTGCTCTTCCCATAATATGAGGACCTGGAGACAGATTTTGAATTTGGATGCCCTGCCTCTTCCCCACCTACAGGTGACTCTTCTTTTAGCCAATAAAAGCCCCAGCGCTGCAAATTTCCTATAGGCTGCATCAATTTCCGCAGTGTATCTCAGCAATGCTATAATCGGTGATGCCAGTAGCGGAGCCTCCATCATCACTCCAAGCGCCCCCAGAACCTGCTGCTAGTATGTCTTGATGGGTTCACATTCCTAGGCCAAGTGCAAGAAGTCTGCGTTCATTTGTCCACACCTGTCGTATTTTTCATCCTCACCCATCTGGTATCTATGCAGTATAGCCAGTGTGTAGTGCATGCGGTGAAGGAATTTATAATGTATGATTTGCATGCGGCTATTAGCAGATATGTTCCCAGTCTGGCTGCAGCTATACTCTCATTGCTTATCCGAAAGGAATGCGCCCAAATCCACTTCCCACCTTTTGTTTGAGTCAGTTGGTGCATCCGTCAAGGACGCCTGCGTGTGGCGATAGAGGAGGGAGACCACATGTGCTGGGGAGGTGCACTGCAATATAGCATGTAATATATATGTATGTATAGCGTTGGCGGCTCCTGGGGAAATGCAGGTGTAATTGCTTTGACGCTCTGGCTAACATATAGGAAGAGCGCTAGTGGCGTAGGTTCGTCGCCTTGAAAGAATTGTTCCCTGCTTTTAAAAATCCCATTGATAAAAATCCCATTGATATACAGGTCTCCCCAGGTGTGTATTTTGACTTTGTGTAACATTCTTCGGCAGCCCATCTCCTGTGTCACCTCAAGATCTGAATAATGTGAAAGTTGTAATCTGGGCGAATACAGCATTGGTACTGCCAGTCTGCCAGCGATACCTTTCCATGCCGCGGTGGTACATTCCCCTGTGGTGGGATCTAAGTCTCTGCCTTTAGGTTTATGTGCAATAAATCCCGCTAATGGGATAGGATCCATATACCCCTGCTCAATGGCTTAGTGCGGCATATAAGGAGAAGGGTGGAACCAGTATGCCTCAAAATGTGCATGCACACATAAATAAGACAATTTCATATCAGGAGCTTCAAAGCCTCCCTGCGAGAAAGGCCACATTAGAATGTCCCATTTGAGTCTAGGTTGTTCCCCCCCCCCCATGCTAGTCTGGTCATCTGTGCTTGGAGTGTTTTAAAAAAGTGTCCGCCCGGGTTATATGGTATGTTAAGGAATTGGTACAATAATTTAGGCAATATCACCATTTTAATCAGCGAGATTCGCCCTGCCATTGAGAGAGGCATGGTAATCCACCGCATTATCATGTCTGTCAGGGAGGCTAAGGTTCTACCATAATTGGCCCACATGAGATCTGTCCTGTCTCTAGTGATTATTATCCTCAAATATTTCACCTCCACCTGACCCCATACAATAGGGTAGTCCAGAGCATATGTCCGAGTTGCCTCCGTAAGTGGGAAAATCTGAGTCTTTTCCCAATTGACATTAATTCCCGAGATCCCTCCAAACGCAGTAAATTCGTGCAATATTGGTTTGAGACTGATTTGTGGATTTCGCACATAAAGTGTTATATCAGCTGCATAGAGAGATACCAATTTATGTCTGGTGGGATAGCTGATTGCGTGTTCTCAATGATGTTGCCTCAGCTTAGCAGCGAGTGGCTCCACAGCCAGTGAAAAGAGCAGGGGTGAGAGCGGGCACCCCTGTCTCGTGCCCCGCGATACTGTAAATGGGGCTGAACTTACTCCATTAATCAGAACCTTCGCTTGCGGCTGCTGGTACAGCAGCTTATCCATGAGAGGAAGTAAGATGGCATTCCCATACACTCCAATACTTCCAGTAGGTACCCCCATTCCACTGAGTCAAATGCTTTGGTGGCATCTAAAAAGACTGCCACCGCCTCTATCTCAGGGTCCACATCCTGCTGCAACGAGAAGAGAGTTTGTAAGTTGTGCGAGGTCAATGGCCCAGGAATAAACCACGCCTGGTCGGGAAGCACAAGAGAGCTCATAAGGAGACTCAGCCTGTTGGCAAACACTTTAGCTGAGATTTTAACATCACAATTTATTAGGGAAAGTGGCCTGTACGACTCACATTTAACGCCTGGTTTCCCAGGTTTTAACAGTGAGACAATTGTCGCCTCCCTCATAGTCATGGGTAGGATACCCCCCCCCCAGCCTCATCATATACCTGTTTAAGTATTGGTGTCAGGTATTCGATGTATGCTGTGTAAAAATCAGCCGGGAGACCGTCAGAGCCAGAGTGTAGCTGCATCACTGCCGCTTTAATCTCATCCTCAATTTCGGCACAGAGGAACTCCCTTTGTGCCTCCCCAAGCCATCCCAGTGTTACATCTTCCAAGTATGTCCCTAATGGAATGGACTGTTCCTTCCTTGATGTGTAGAGTGCGGAATAATAATTGGTGAAGGTGTGTAAAATGTTGGCTGTGTCCTTATGCTTGGTGTCTTTCACATCTTGTATCTCTAGCACATAATTAGAAAAGCGAGGGTGACGGCTTTGCTCAGCTAATGCCTTCCCCGGTCTTTCCCCTTCTCCATATCTGCGTGTTCGGAAGTTCTTGCCTCGAAATAGGCATTCCCTCTCTGCTGTTTTCCTGTACTCTGTCAGTTTATCTCTGAGGGCAATGTGTGTCGCTCCTGTGGGGAGGTCCGAGAGCTCCCTTTCCAGGTTCTTAAGATCTGCCTCCAGGCGGGTGAGGGTGTTTCTTATATCTCGCAACACTCCTCCTTTCGCAATTCATATGCCACGTATAGTGATCTTAAACGCCTCCCATACTGTGGTTATACGGGGGATCGACCGGACATTCCTTTAAAAAAAGTATTTTATCTCTTGCCCCACCTCCGCCCAGAAGGAAGTGTCTAGTATCATTGGGTTAAGCTGCCAAGCGGCGCATGGCATGCAGTCCACCGGGGGGACAAGTGTGAGCCGTACCCGGGAGTGGTCCGAGAAAGTGCGAGCCAGGTGTTGAGCTTGCGCCACCCAGGTTCCCAGCACTCTGGAGACAATCCAGTAGTCAAGCCGGGACCATGTTGAATGTACTGCGGAGTAGTGGGTACCCTCCTCTGATTGGGGATGAAGATGTTGTCATGTATCCTGGAGATGGTGGTCTGTGACTATTTGTTGTATCTGCCTTTGAGTGGCCATGTAATGATGGGGTTGGATCTGTCTCTGTGAGGTTCCAGTATTGTGTTAAAATCTCCCCCCCATATTACATAGGTGGATCCTATGTCTAACACCTTACCCCAAAAGACAATAAAAAAGGAAGGGTCATCTACGTTCAGGCCGTAACAGCATACAAGAGTGATGGAACATGTAGCTAGTCTTCCCCACATAATATTGAAGCACCCTTGCGCCTCTTGCAATGACCCCATTGCCACATATGGCGTACGTTTCTTTATATATATCGCCTTGTCTCTAGCGTACGTGGAATATGTGGAAAAACATCTATGTTCTCCCCACCAGATGCAAATGCTGGCTCCGTCCCGGAACCCAAAATGCGTTTCCTGTTGCATGGCTATTTGCATATTTAGCCTATACAAGTAGGCCAGGATTTGCCTGCTCTTACGCGGGTTCCCCAACCCCCGAATATTTCAGGTTAGAAAGTTTAGGCCTGTGCTCTCTTGCTGACCCACCATGAGTTGAGTACTTGGCGTAATCCGCTATCTAATGATGGACGTCTCCCCCCAGAGGTCATAAAAAATCTGACATGTATTAGTTTCCGACTGACACCATGTACGACACAATTGAAAAGATACATCTACCCTCCATCTGATATCGAAACTTTGGGGCTGCTCCCCCTCCAGGCACCCTGGATCTAACACATCGAAACAGTGCAATGTTAGCATTTCAAACAAACAAATCCCAAGTGTCTGCCCCCTTAGAAAGCGCTCCTATGAGCTAATGCAGTATTTGTATAGAGGCAGGCAAAGTAACCGTGGTGCCCACGAGTACTAAGATAAAACTAGCGAGCTCTAACTTTAGGAATAAGTAAGAGAGAAAAGAGATAAAGAAAGTCGGCAGAAAGTCTAATAGGGATCTACTGTCGGGGGTGTTTCTCCCAGGGGGGGCACAGCATCCATCTCCCAACCACTTCACGGGAGGGAGGTGCCCAGGTATAGTCTCATTAGTGCCTCATTTCATCCTTATGGCATATAATAAATGTCCCGTGGTGGGGCCTGGCCTGGAGTTGTCTATTGCGGGTAATTTCCATTTTCTCCCCTTTTGCGGTTGCGGGGTCTCTATGCTGTATAGCATCCAAACAACCCGTCAAGAGCTGCGGGTCTTCTTCCACAGCCTCTCACAGGGAACACCTCTACCCTACTTCTGACAGCGGCGACATCGAGCACCTCGACGAGTTTCCAGTGAATACTGCCGGTCGTTTCTCGGCCGGCTTGCTTCATATAGTCTTCTACCTGCTGAGGGTTAGTGTAGAAATACTGCATTCCTTGGTGGGTAATGCGAAGACAGGCCGGGTATAACATTGCATAATCTATTTGGGCCTGTCGTAATTTCTTCTTTACTGGCAGGAACTTTTTCCTGGCATCCTGCACCGCCATTGTAAAATCTGGATAAATTGCAATGCCATTCCCTTCAAATTCAAGCTGTTCTGTCTCTCTAGAGAGCCGGAGGGCCGCTTCACGATCGCGATAATTAAGGATCCTAGTGGTGATCATGGGGGAGCCCCAGAGGAGGTCGGGCCCCAGCGAACGATGCGCCCTCTCAACCACCAGCTGCGTGGAAAATGCCTCAGCGCCAAATAGGGTTAGCAACATTCGTTCAACATAATCCTCTAGTCGCCGCGTATTCGTGCTTTCTTGCTCCGACATAATGCGGATATTGTTGCGCCGGGAACGCACCTCTAAGTCCTCATTCTTAGCTGTGATTACTTTCAGATGACGTTCCATTTGCGATAGTTGTTCCCTCCTGCCATCCGATGTGTCCTCTAGCTCTGAAATTCTTTACTCTGCTTCATGCAGCCTGTTATTGTGCTTATCCAGTTGTTGGGCGAGGAAATCGACCCGCGTGCACACCAAGTCCATCTTGGTCTCTATGGACGTTAGGCTCTGTTTCATGGTCAGTAGAAGGGCTTTCATGTTGTCTTCTGCAGAGTCAGGGTTGGTAGGGAGACGCTCCGCCATCTCGTTGTCTGTTTCCCTGGATTGGGATCTCCCCGCCTTCCGAGGCTCAAAGGACAGTTTTGATTGTTTGCCCTCTGCTCTGCCCATTCTGGGCCCTCTCCTCTGTAATACACTGGCGTTGGTCTCGATGTCTGCCGGCGCTCCGGGCCTCAGCAGAGGGTCACCTCCCACTCCAAGGGCCCGCGTAATTTTTATGCAGCCCCCGACTGCAGCCCAGGGGCAGGAGCAGAGTAGTTCTTATCCAGACCCAGTATGCCACCCCTCTGTCACACCAGTCAAGTTTTCTATCAGTTCTCACTTGGTAGGGTCCATCCCTCCGTGTTTGTAGTTCTGTATTCTCCCTCACCAGGGCCTGCCTTTTTAGCCTGGCTGATAATCAGTATGTTTGCAGGCCTGCTGTGCCCATACTCATACCCCTACAATCGAGGAATGGCCTCCTTGCAATGCCCTCTTCCTGTCTAGCGGGGCCTTTCGCTGCTTCACTGCTTCTTCTCGGCCCCCCTACCGTTGTGTTCTCTATACCGGCTCTCTAGGCGGTGAGGGGTTTGGACATTCGCTGCTGGCTCTCCAGTCACCGCGAGTGGGGCCTGGCTCCTCAAGAGTTCGTGTCTGTGACTTAGGCCTTCCAGCACCTTCCTCTCTGCCCAGCTCACAGCTGCAGACACCAGTCACTGACTCGGCCGTTCGTCACTGCCGGGTCCTCCGCCACTGGAGGAGCTGTGCGCTCGCTCTCCTCGAGAGATGTATGTGCCGGTGCTCCAGGCCACCCTTTGCCTTCTGCGTAGTCCGCAGCCTCTACGCTGGGCTGACAAGAAGGTTCTCGCCGCTCTCTGCTCCCGGAGGGGAAATCTCTCTCTTTGTATGCTCCCCCAGCCAGCCCCCAGCTCACACAACAGTCTCGCTGGCTCACCGCCCGTCGATCCCGTTTGGGCAGGATATTTTCGGATATTAGGCCCGGGCTGCGGAAGCCTCACCCAAGTGCGGCCATCTTGCTTGCGCGCCCCCTAGCGCCCCCATCCAGAATCGTTAAGTTCCGCTGTCTCTCTTTCATCTTATACACACGTAACACATTTTTTCCTCTTGCATAATTAGGCATAATGACCCTTGATACCACAATTACTGCATTTCTGGTTAATAGCAGGACAACTCTAGCTGTAGGCAAGATGTTCTTTACTGTCACACCTATAGCATCTACCTCCTTCACGTACCTTAGGTTTCTCTCTGTGAGAAGAAACAGCGCTATTTTTTGCACTATAGCTTTTAAATATTCCGTTCACTGATGCCGTTTCCTTATCATTTTCTTTCAGGGCCACCAAGTTTTTTTTTAGAAATCGTACAATAGCCAAGATAGTATTCAAGGGTGAGTCACCATTTACTCATAATCTCTCCAGAACTGTGGGATTGCTCGCATGCATCACAACCTGATCCCTCATTAAATCATTCTGTAAAACACCAAGCTTACAATAATTTGCCAACTTTTGCAAATCAGCCACGTATTTATCAACAGTCTGCACCGTCATTTGCTTGCATTGGAAAAATTAGTATCTACTGATACCAAAGCATATTTTGGGTTGAAAGTGCTTGTCTAAATCATTAGGCGCAGCGGTAAAAACACACACATCCCCAACTTTAGGAGTTTTAGACACTCGAGAAAACATTTTTAACCCCATAGGGCAGAGAGAATGTAGAAGAATTATTTTCTTTTGTGAAGAAGACATTTCCCCGCCTCATCAACTGCTTCAGTGTAGTTTGTAAAATACTCCCTCCATTCCGTCCACTTCAAAGGTGGTTCAGGATATGACAACCAGAAGGACTGAGGCAAACTAATGTTGAAATTTGGGTTACTCATATTTATAACGGACTAGTTCAGTGAGTAGAACACTGTCCAATCTTCACCATTAACAGTCTTCCAAACTCAGGCCCCCCCCCCCAAAAAAAGTATGCTTCAGTAACCAGCTTTTCCTTCCACACAAGCGAAAGAGAGGAAAACACTTACTCCAAATCCTTGCACTGGCACAGAAATCCTCTAAATACCAGCAATTGCGAGGTATTTTGAGGCCAGTTCACTGTTTCCCAAACCTCAGGCGTTTCACCACAAACAGAAATGCAGGCAAACAAAATAGAGTGGCGTAGTGGTCACTTAACGTGACCTAGGCAGCTGATGCGCACTCTGTTCCACGTGCTGACAAAGCCTAACCTCAACACTCCAATGCGCGTGTATGTCCGTTGTTTAGTTATAAGGAAGCGCCGCTCAATGCCTCGCGCAGCCTTTAGAAGCCTCGCGCTGCAGTGCGCGTGCTGGGTGAGGAAGCGCCCGTTGCCTTGAGACAAGGTTGAACCCCACAATGCATCACGCAGCTGATCCAATAGCGTGCAATAGGGTCTGTTGCATGGATACAAAGTTGTTCCCCCCAATGCCTCGCGCAGCTGTAGCACGTGAAGGTATGGGGCCGACTGTGCTTCCCCCCCAAAAAATAGCAGTTAACGCAGAGATATTGGCAGCGCTACTGACCGACTTGCCGGCTGCCAGAACACGTCTCCACTGCCAGGGCGAACAAAGGATCCTTCACAGGTACCAAACCCCGAAATGCCGCTACCAGCCTCCAGTCGATCCTTGGCGCCAAATTGTAGAGGTAAGTACACAACCATGTGGTAGTTCCAAAGGTACTTTATTAACCAAGGTACACAGCATAGAGAACACGTACTTCCAACCCGCTGTCCTTCCTCAAATGCCACCGCCTTCCAGCATAACATGCTAGAACTAGAACCATCATACAAATGAATACAAGTGAGCCCACACAAAGCATGAGCCCACAACATCTTCCCTACTAAAATGGACGTGAATTATCTCTGCTCTAATGGCAGATAAGAAACTTTGGGGGATATTCACAACATTCGGCGTAAACTAACGCTAACCTCAGTTAGCGTTAGTTTTTTTATCGCCGTGTACCGCGGAAATTTATCGCCGTGTTAGCGGCGTATTCACAACACGCCGCTAACAGGCGATAATTTCCACTACCAGGTCAAATGTCCGGCATTAAGGTTAGTGTCACGGCGATAAAATTTGTCACGTTAATGTGAAAAAAGTTGCGATGGGCCAATTAGCGACCAGGAACGGCACGCTAATCAGCGTCACGTTCGGTGCGCAAAACCACTATAAAACGCCCGCTATGCAGCCCAAACACAAAAAAAAAGGAAACATATGAGAAGAACCATGGAGAAAGCCTGGACTCAGCACAGAGGCCAACAACAACCCCACAAACACCCAGGAGGACCAGCCAGAGACCCAGGGGAAGGCCAAGGAGAAGAGGAAGAGGAAGACGCGGTTCAGTCAGCAGGAAAACCAGGTCCTGATTGCGGAGGTGACAGAACACCAACAACAACTTTTTGTCAGCTCCACTGTGACATTGGCAACCAAAAACGCAATATGGCAGTCCATCGTGGCCAAGGTGAATGCTGTTGAAGAGGTCAGGAGGACAGTGGACGACTTCAAGAAGCGCTGGCATGATGCCAAGCGCAAGACCAAGCTGAAACTTGCAGCCAACCTGAAAGCAGCAATGCAGACTGGAGGTGGGAGTCCAGCGCCACAGGAGGAGCTGGATCCATTGGAGGAACAGGTGTCCCAAGTCATCAGTGAGGAGACGGTGGTCGGAGTTCCGGGACAGGATACTGCTCAACACGACCAGACACAACAGCAACAGGGTGAGTACCAACCAGGGACTGGGGGTCTGGGGGGACGGGGGGGAGATGGGCCCAATGGCACTCATGCACATGACCAGTCACACACACAGTGCATCCACATGTCAAGTATCAGAGAGATGGGGCCCTGTGCAGACGAATTGAAAATGTGTGATGTTGAGGCAAGGGGGCCATGTAGACATCCTGCCACATCTCCAGTTAATGTGTCCCCCTGTATGTCCATGAGATGCAGTCCTGTGTACACATTGACGGCTTGCAGCGTGAGCCCTGTGTGGCGATGGTGCATGGCAGTTGTGCTGGTTGGGGGGCAGGATGGGGGGTAGTGGAGTTGGAGATACGACGTGCTGGAGTTAGGTAAGTAAAAAATAAATCCAACCAATTACCTTGCTCTTACTGCATAGCTAACTCGGCGTAGCTGCAAGTGCAAGTTAAATAGTAGGATTCATTAATTACTTACCTAACTCAAGCACGTCGTGTCTCAAACTCCACTACCCCCATCCTGCCCCTCACCTGCCCTGCACCAGCACCCCGCACCACCGCCTTGCAGAACTCCCACTGCAAGCCATCACTGTGTGTACACCAAGTGAGAAACCATCTAGTGAGTCTGCATACCAGAAACACATGCAGGGTCATATTCACAAGGAAGTGGCGGAGAGAGGCGTTAGCCTTCTTGGCTTAATGCCTCTCTCCGCCACCTTGGAAAAGCAAGGCTACACCATATCCACAAGGTCATGGTGCCGCCTTGCTCTTCCACCTGCGATGGCGCTAAGTCTCACAACTTAGCGCCAACGCAGGCACCCTTGCACCAGAGTGCAAGGGTGTCTGCAAGCAGGGAGGTTTACTTTATGTACAGGAAGGTGTCCCTTCCTGCATATAAACAAACCTAAAATAACATTTACTAACTTACATGTGTGCTGCTTCATGCAGCACACATACAAGTTACAAAACGTCATTTAAAAATAAAGGTTTGTTCATGTACAGGAAGCTGACCCTTCCTGTACATAAACAAACCATGGCATTAGCTTTTCCCATGTGTGCTGCACAAGGCAGCACACATGGACTAATGCAAAAACAAGGAGAAATTAAGCAGTTCTCCTCTGATTGCCAACTTGAGACAAGGGTTTTCCTGGTCTTAAGGGTTGTGTTGGCTCCTATTTAGGCTGCCCATGTGAATAGGGGGCTGCGCAAATATCAATGTGTGTTGCGCGGGAACGCCCACCACAACACCCACTGCACGCCCCTTTCACGCTAAACACAGCGTGAAAGGGGGCCTATCCACAAGGCAGCGTTAAGCCACGTTAAGTGAATAAGGCAAGGCCCCTATCGCCACAACAACGTCACAGAAAATTACGTTGTGTTTGCGATAGGGGCCCGTGAATATGCTCCGCAATGTCACAACAAACTGATCATGCAGTCAAATGGCTCAAACTTGCATATCCCACAATGCACCCAAACAGCAGACTTCACTAAAAAGGTGATGTAATACAATGAGCAGGGTGGCAATGCCTACAACACCACAGGGCGGGGACAATGCATATCAGGAATGTGTCAACCAAATCTGTACTGCATGACTTGTCTGTGTGCCAGACTCACAGAACTACAATGTCCCTGTAAAGAAGGAAGACAACCAAAGCATGACAACAAGCAAGGATAGCAAAGTAGCAACAAATGAAGACAAGTAGCAAAATGGCACACACACCACTTAGGTAGAATTGCACACCTCCACTCCCAAGTGTACCCATCTGCCATAAAGAATACACCATTCCACATCAGTCCTGGTGTCAGTTGCCCATGACACCATCATGTGCATGTAAACCTAGCTGTTTGTTAAGTCAATTGTGTCAGTGACCAAATATGCAGTCATGGTTGTTATCAGCCACATGCAAATCCATGCATTGAATATCCGTAACCAGGACAGCATGTATCATCCATGTGACCAGCTGCGTGTCACATACACAAACACACATCAGCCTGCCATTTGCTTCTGTTGGCAGGGTGGTGGTGACAAGGCCTGAGCACCACAAAAATGCTATGGAATTCAACATCCACCTAATCCTGGGTCACTTACACATCCAACGTGGGGTCAACGTAGAGGGCTATTGTTGTCTGTCCAGCCAGCAACAACAATAGAAACTCACACAGCACCATACTCACAACGGGTAAGCCAACAGGAGGGTAGTAAGCAATGCACACAAGACAAATCACAATAGACAAAGCTACCTGGATGCACATGTATACAGCATAGTGCAGCACACATTGAAACAGCAAGTAGGCCTTAGTAGCCAATGCGCCTAAATGGGGCCCTCCTCACGCATAACTAATCTTGCAATCAACCGATGCACATGTGCAGTACACAGAAAAGGTGCGGGTCTGTGAGCCACACTGACAATGCAAGTGACAGTGCATGATGAATACCATGCCTGCCCCCCAAAACATCTCCACATGGTGCAGGCCACGTCACAGAGGTGGCTGAGTGTGGCCCACATCCTTAAAGGAGCAGGTCACACTCTGACACATCCACGTGTACATACAACCCCTGACGTAACCAAGACCTCTACTTGAAAACAATGCACAAGTGTCGCAACTCTGACCATGACACATATTTAGCCCAGCTTGCAACATCTCAGCATTGGAAATGCACAGAAGTGGAGGCCCACTGCCTAAAAGGTATAAGGGGCAGAAAAACAAAAGCCGCATGGGCAAGTATCCCACAATGCAGCACACACACATACAAATTGGAGTACAACCACATTGACTACAATTTGGGACAAACTGCATCACCTTCACAACTGAACACAGGACACAACTAGTGCTGCCTGTGTGTATGAACTGCCCAATCACATTAGTCATAGCTGTAGATTGTGACATGACAATGTACAAGTACAACCTCATACCTGTGATGTAGTCAAAAAAGCCAACATCCAGCAAGAAATAGGCAGCCCCTCCCAAACAGTCACAATGTCCATTGTCATGCAATCTTCCTGTAAACTCATCCAATGCATGATCATCCATGAAACACACAGTTAAAATGCTTCTCCCCTTTACATTGCAGAGGGACAAACATCACCTCCCGAACAGCAGCCTGTCCCCCTCTTCACTGATGAAGAGGAGGAATTCTCCACCAACAACACAGACACCCTCCAACAGCTGCTAGACTCCATCAGCACCCCACCTCCAGGAGCAGGGCAACCCAGCTGCATCGTGCAAACCCCACCCCCTGCACAAACCACACAGCAGCAAGCACCTACCACCACGGCTGTCTCCCAGGACCTCCCGGACCCAAATCTTGAATTCCAACGCCGTGTGTTAGAGGTCCAGCAGGAGATGGCTCATCAGGTGCGGGTGGGGTTTGACAGCCTGGCGGCCAAACTTGATTCCGTTTATGGGTGTCTGAGTTCCATCTGGGACCACGTACAAAACATCACGGACACCCACAGTCCGCTCAATGCTCTCCAACACTCCTTGGCTGACATCGCTGGAGTCATGACTCAGAGACAGGAACAGCTGTCCAGTCAGAGTGGCTCCAGCGATGGCAGCCAGGAGTTGGGCCGCATGCGGAGGATAATGGAGAACATGGAGCGGATGCAGGCGGAACAAATGGCTGCCACGGCTGCACACCAGCGAGATGTAGCTGGAATCTTCCATGCCCTGCAGATCATCATCACTGCATTGCTGCAGCAAGGTCTGGCGCAGATGAATGCTGCTGCTGCTGCTTCTACATCCACATCTCCGCCCCCTGATGTGTCAGTGCCTCACAGTGCTGCAGCCAATCTACCAACACCCACATGTGAGGCACATGACACATCAGAGGACAAAGATGAGGATGAGTCTGCCTTGTTGCAAAGAAGGAAGCAGTAGCATTCATCTAGGCCAAATGGCCAGTTTCTACTTGGTTCTGGGCTGAGCATCATGCCACGGAATATCACCTTCCACTGTCCCCCAATACACTCTGTGACACTCACCTTGGACCTCGACATGGACTGCCATATTTCGTTTGGTTACCAATGACACAGCAATCAGACTGCTGACTGAACTCTTCCTCATCCTTTGGACTTGTCAACCTTAAAGGACTCTGTCTGGCCCTCCACTGGGCATCAATGTAATGTGGGGATTGCATGGCCAAGTACTGGTCCAGTCTCCAACTATGTCAACAGACATGTGAATAAATATCTTTCAATCACACAGATGTCTGTTGTCCATGAACAAACCAGTATAGCAGTCTCGTAAAATGTAGGAGCAGTGAATCCACCAAAATGTACACCCAGGGAAATAATACAAATGTCAATGTTTTACTGTGATCCTGATAGGCAGTGAGAGGACCGGGTATGTGCGGACCAGCTGTGCCCCCATTGCTCCAATACACCAATCTAGCAATATCCCAACTTAGCCCCACATCCATGAAGGAAATAGGATTGTTTTTAAAAAGGCAAAGTCTGTTGCAGGCCACAAGTAGTATCAGCCTTTACAATTGCTGAAAGAAAAGCTCATGGCATATCTACTCACACACCCTAAATGCTGGACGAAGCCTGTTGTGAATGTGCACATGGCATTTCACATCCCAAGATGGTGCACACCATATACACATTGATGAAGATACGTAAGGCCACATGTCTTCCAGCCACTATTTGAACCACAATGTCTGCCTCAGTGAAGTCGAGTTGGCAATAGGGACTCACCCCAAAGTGTAAGGCGTCAGTCAGCCCCTTCCTGTGGACAAACAATGCTTACTGACTTTGGAACCCTCACATGGTGTGACCACTGTGAGCGGGTAGGGCAATGTGACAAGGGATGCGTGGTGCTCTGCACTGAGCATATAGTAAGAAGCAGTCCCACCATTTCAAGGGTGAAAACTCTGAAGAAATCCTAGCTACTGTTTCGTGGTCCTGCTATTTAATTCAAACAGACACACTACAAGAACCAACGTTAAAATCCTCTTGGATCTTGTTATTTATTTAACTTATTTTTCTTTTAAGTTTAAGAGCTGTTTTTTTGTTATTTTCATAAGCGTCTGAATATAAAGGAAACACTTATTCATTTCAACATCAATAGGCATAATAAATCAAAACTGTACACAAATAATAAATACTATCACCAAAAAATGTGTAACATTTACAACATACAATAATGCACTGTTTTCTTTACACACTACTTTTTGTGTCTGACCCTTTTGATTTAACAATTATACACAAAGGGTTAAAGTGCTAATCTCATCAATTTTCCAAAACAAGTTTCAGAACATGCCAACGCGTTTCAAGTCCCATTGGAACTCATGGGGCTCTCATCAGGGCTTCATGATTTTTAATCTGGATGTTATGCAGATGAGATCTGCTGAGTGCAGCGTATATTCACCCGTCTTTTGAGTTAACCGTGAACCTTATCGTTTTCTGTGGGGGGCTGACTTGTAAGGGACACCGTCTTTCCTTTTGTTTAGGCGAGCTTCAAGTGGTATTTGCAGGTCTTTACAGGAAAATTACTTCTTTCCTGCTTGTTAGTGGCCGGTGTCTTCGTGGAGACGGAAATGTCAATGCAAAGAATGAGGGAGGAAAGAAGGCTGCACGTAATGACACTCGCCTGAAAAGGAAAATCCCCTGAAAACTTTACAAACGCCACATGCCACTAGAACATTAGAAAAGGGGAGACACCGGCCACTAACAAGCAGGAAAGAAGTAATTTTCCTGTAAAGACCTGCAAATACCACTTGAAGCTCGCCTAAACAAAAGGAAAGACGGTGTCCCTTACAAGTCAGCCCCCCACAGAAAACGATAAGGTTCACAGTTAACTCAAAAGACCGGTGAATATACGCTGCACTCAGCAGATCTCATCTGCATAACAAGCCAGATTAAAAATCATGAAGCCCTGATGAGAGCCCCATGAGTTCCAATGGGACTTGAAACGCGTCGGCATGTTCTGAAACTTGTTTTGGAAAATTTATGAGATTAGCACTTTAACCCTTTGTGTATAATTGTTAAATCAAAAGGGTCAGACACAAAAAGTAGTGTGTAAAGAAAATAGTGCATTATTGTATGTTGTAAATGTTACGCATTTTTTGGTGAGAGTATTTATTATTTGTGTACAGTTTTGATTTATTATGCTTATTGATGTTGAAATGAATAAGTGTTTCCTTTATATTCAGACGCTTATGAAAATAACAAAAAAAAGCTCTTAAACTTAAAAGAAAAATAAGTTAAATAAATAACAAGATCCAAGAGGATTTTAACGTTGGTTCTTGTAGTGTGTCTGTTTGAATTAAATAGCAGGACCACGAAACAGTAGCTAAGATTTCCTCAGAGTTTTCACTGAAGGGGCCCTACCTTGCTACAGTCCTAGGGCCAAACCTCCCCCGAGATAACCATTTCAAGGGTGGCATCACTATGAGCCAAAAGGTAACAGCTGTGAGAATATGCCATGACACTGGCACAAGAGGGAGCAATGCAACATTTCACCTTTTGTGGCCAGCAGAACTGTGTGCATAGCCAAAAACGTGAAAGCTGACAAATTCATGACTTCACAACTTCAGTGATTCACAAGAGGCATATAGGAGAAGTCAAGTAAGTACATCTAACTGTACTACTCCTAAATGCCTGTTGTGAATTCCGCAAAACTTAAAGTCATGACTTACTCTCAGATGACTTCTTTGTGAATCTGGACAACTGTTCTGCCATATGCATTTCCCAATGGACACACAGAAAGACTACTACTTGCATGGCACGGAGGTTCTGCCTCCATGCACAGGAACATATAATTCAAAAGAATCTGACACACTTGCACGACACAGCAAGTGTGCCAAGGTCTGTGCAATGTAGATGGACCATGCGCAAGGAGCATGTGAGATGCAGGGCTATGATGCAATCTGTGGTACCCGGCGCATACATCCATCTCCATGATGGATAACAGTAGCTACTACAATATCCTCTCAATGCCATGTCCCTACCTTGTGTTGTAAATGCACACCAATGTGCTGGCCAACTCTGTGAGTCACACTTAAGATGTATAACTTCCCAAACGGCTGCCCCCAGACTAGGCCGTAAATCCTACTTGCCACCCTGTTAACCATGCAAGTTTACTGTGCTCACATCTAAGGTCTCCTGACACAATCCATCCTGCTAAGTTACATGTCATGACCACACTTACACATTCAACGGAGAGTCCATTGATGATATGAGATGCATACAAGGTAAAAATACACACTCCACCACATCACCCCTGACATAAGTGCAAGCCAAAATCCAAACTATTAACCATTTATTGAAAAAATAGAAAAATGTACCTATCCTACACTAACTATAATCATTACTACTACTAATCTAAAATAAACTAACTTGAATTAAGAGAAAAAGTACCTAAACTATCTACTCTAACTAATCCTAAACACGCAAAACATATCTAAGACATCAACCCCCCTCCTACCCTTAAGGCACATCACGAGACAGGACAAAGACATCTAAGCTATATATGAACTAACTACTCATTTAACCTACACAAAGATATATATATATATATATTTTTTATCAAAAAAAGACATCAACCCCCCACCCAAAGGAAAAGGAAACTTATTCCCAAATACTATACAATATAAAAACATTAAAACTACCTTAAAATCTAACACTAACTATACCTACACTAAAACTACACTACCTAACACTAAAATAACTTACCTAACACTTCCTAAAATACAAGTGCAAACATTGGGGGAAGGGAGAAGAGGGGGATGGGGCACAACATGTCCAGGTGTTTTTTAATGTCCTCAAGGTGCCTTGTCTGCTCGGCCATTTCCCGCCTCATCTCGGCCAGCATCACGTTGTTGTCCATTATGAGCCTGCAGTGCCGGACAGTAAATGGAATCACCTGATCCGCAGGGCCAGGTGGGATTGTCCCTTGGGTGGGGGTTGTTGTAGGGGAATGGGACACTGACTGTCCACGTTGGGACCCACCACTGATGACAGAGGGGCCTGGGGTGGCTTGTGTGCCACGGCCTTTTCCACGTGTTGCCACATCAGTCACAGATTTCCACTTGCCAGCCGCACAGTCCTCCTGGTACCTCCGCGCCATGTTGCGGTACCCTTTTGCAACCTTCTTAATATGCTGGTACCGCTCCTTCCTCACCTGGAATGCATGTGACTCAGCTGGCGTCATGTTGTCTGTAAAATGTGAACAATGGGAAATTGTGAGTCCTTTAGACTGTGTCAATGTTCTCCATTCAAATCTATAATACAAGATCACTTCAACATGGGAGCCCACACTCTAGCGTAACTATGTGAAGTCAAAGAGTGACGTGGACAACAAAGTTTTGAATCCTGGATCACTGACTACATGCTGTGGAGACTGACATGACAGTGCATGGCATGGGACATGTTCTGTCACAACCAAATTATACTGACAGTGTCAAATGATGTTGCCATGACATTCCATGACTGAGGGTGACATGTACAAGGAATCAGAGGAGGGAGGCATTATCCCTCGGTGTGTAGCACAACCCTCATCCTCTCCTGTGACACAGTGCTGCATCATTTGTACTATGCTCATGTGCAGCCCTGTGTGTCCCACAGCAACTGTGTGCAGTTCATCTAGTCAGCGCTAACACAGGCACTCTTGCACATGAGTGCAAGGCTGTCTGTGTGCAGGGGGGCTTGGTAATGTGTAGGAAGGTTACCCTACCTGCACAGGAGCAATCCTGGGACAGCCCTACTCACACTTTCATCTGTGCTGCATAATGCAGCACACATGTAAACAGGTTGGGTGGCTGAACACTGACTTGTACATGATGCGCTGTCCCTCTCTCCACCACTACTTCACAATAGGTGACGCAATGCGGCTAGAAAGGGGGAAACATCCTTTCCTCCATATTGTCACTCATGCATGTCTTGGATCCACTAATATCATTCCGTAGTAAAGCCAAATATGCAGCCCTTTACAACGCAAACTGTTACAATGCATTCACCATTGTAACGGCACCCTGGAGTCATGATGGTTATATTGTTGTTATGGGTAATCCTTTCTCACAGATAGCGTTCTTGAGGCCTGCATTTTAAAAAATATGGCACAGCAATAAATGCTGAGCTAAAGCATGCGGGGTAAATGCATGCAGAGAAATCTCAACAATTGTGACAGAGGAGCTCGTACATCTGATCCAGAGTTGGTCTGGGAATGACCCCAAGCAGACAGCTTGACTACACCATTGCAGTGGCCAAACATGCCAATGAGATTCATAGGGCCATCTTTGCTAGGTATTTGTGGAACATGCCATTGATATGCTTGGCTCAAAGCTATGCACTTCCACGTCTGTGAAGCTGGTATGCAGCATACCTACGAAATCACAGTGCAGACCTGTGTCTGAGCACGCACGGCCTGAAAACCAATGCCTCCTTGTGCATGATAGGGCACACTTTAAAAAAAAAAAATGTTTAAAAAAAAAATGTTTTTATTTATTTTTAAACATTGAAACAGAAGAACAATGAAATTGCGAGTGCACGAGTTCAAGTATTCGACCGATTTTTACAGTTGATAAGAGACAGAGAATACTATCACATTACCCTTGAGAGGGAGCACCGTCTGCGTTTGAAATAATACACGTGTACATGAAATAAGGGTCACTCCAGCGGCAGTCATCCTTTTCCACCGTAGGGCAAATAGCACAACGTTCAAGACTCGTGTCCCTGTCCTCCCATTACTGGCTCCAAGTCCTCCCCCTCCCCTCCAAGCTCCAGCCCATAGTGTTTTAGCCATGGAGTCCATATTTTTCGAAATTTGCGGGGGCACCCCCTTGCTACATATGTCATTTTTTCTGCCACCATATAAAGGTTCAAACAGTTTCTCCATTCCTCTAATGTGGGAAGTTGGGATGCTCCCCAGTACCGAGCTATGTCTCTTTTAGCAACCACTAGGCCCAGGTTAGCCAACAGTAACTTGTGTCGCGGGAGATCTACTTCAGAAGGGATTCCAAGTAAGAGATATCTCGGCTCCATCTCAAGCTGAGCTCCCAACACACTGTTCAATTCCTGCACTACCTTGTTCCAGTATACCTGAATCGTACTGCATTCCCAGAGGGTGTGTATAAATGTACCGCGTTCCATATGGCATCTGAGACATTCCGGGTTATCCGCCCTACCCATGGCATGCAATCTCGCTCTGTCAAAGTAGGTCCTATGCAAGATTTTATATTGTATAAGCCTGAGTCTCAGTTTAATGGCCACCTCACGCGGATGCATGAGGGCGGCCTCCCAGTCAGGGTCTTCTAACGGACCCGTTGTGTGCTCCCATTTAGTTCTTAAGGGACCTAGATTATCGGGCATATTGTTAATTTGCGTCTTATACGTTAAAGAAATAGCTTGACTCGGGATTTCTTCCAGGAGTAATCTGCCTTCTAAGGGGGCATATTCCAGAAGCGTCTCCGCTGCCAGTCCTTCCGCTCGCCAGGCATGGTGTAGCCGAAGATAGGCATAGAACTGTGTCCGGTGGAGTTTATAGGTGTGTTGAAGTGAGGTGAACGGTGCCAACACGCCTTTCTCTAGGACGTCCCCCACCTTGGAGATTCCTATCATATCCCAGTGTTTAAACCCTCTCAACTTCCCAATTTCCTTAAGTCTACCGCCCTCCCATAGCGGGGTTTCCCTTGTGGGTTTCTTATCCCATTTCATTAGTTTCTCTGCTTGTTTCCACGCCTCCACCGTACGTTGGGTTGCGGGAAGGAGCTGGCTACCACCTTTACCACCGTAGAGGTAGTGCAAATGTGTGCGATGTCTGAATTGCAGTCGCTGTAGCATATATGTGGGGTGGTCCTGCGGTGCATGAGTCCATTCATTAATTATAATGAGATGCGCCGCCCTGTAGTAGGCCCTAATGTCTGGCAAGGCCAGCCCCCCATTGTATGGGTTCCGCTGGAGGGTTTGCAGCGCTACACGGGGTTGAGCCCCATCCCATAAGAGTAGGCGTAGTTCGTTATTAAGGGTTGTGAAGACAGTCTCTGGGATTTTACAGTATGTGTTTTGTAAAATATATAACAGTTGTGGGAGAGTGATCATCTTATACATGGCCGCCCTACCCATTATCGTTAGAGGGAGCTTCCTCCATCTCTTGACATCTTCTTGAAAATTAAAAAGGATACGCTGGACATTGTGCTCTAAGCTGGCCACAGTGTTAGTAGTGATATATAGTCCAAGGTACGTAAACCCTTCACGGGACACTTTCAAACAGCTTGGGTAGTTTTGGGATTCCACCACCCCGGACACTGAATATAAAATATAAAGTGGATTTAGTCCAATTAATCTTATACCCCGCGTGACGGCCATATTCTTCAAAGATGTGTAGAATTTTGGGAAGCGTCTCCTTCGGGTCGGTGACATAGAGCAGAATATCGTCAGCATATAACGATATACGTTCAGCATCTAGATATCGTGAATCGTCTACAAACCCCCCCAGTCCCCGACTAGCACGGACTATACAGGCCAGAGGTTCCAGTCTGAGGGCAAATAATAGGGGAGACAGGGGGCATCCCTGTCTAGTGCCTCTCTGAATCGGCCAACTCGCTGATAGGAACCCATTA
This sequence comes from Calotriton arnoldi, assembly GCA_963921515.1. Classification (NCBI taxonomy): domain Eukaryota; kingdom Metazoa; phylum Chordata; class Amphibia; order Caudata; family Salamandridae; genus Calotriton; species Calotriton arnoldi. Next base: position 447,895 of record CAWUFW010012597.1, read on the forward strand.
ACTCGAACTCTGGCCTCGGGCGCATTGTAGAGAAGTGCCAACCACTCCCGAAACACCGGGCCAAATCCAAACTTCTCTAAGACACATCTCATAAACAGCCAATGGATGGTGTCGAATGCCTTCTCTGCATCAAGGGAGAGAAGCAGGTGGGGGCTTTCTCGGCCCTGTATTGTATCCAACCAGTTAGCGAGATGCCGTAGATTGAAGCGAGTGGCTCTTTTTGGCATAATACCAGACTGGTCCCTATGGACCAGAGGGGTAATAACTGTTAAAGGGCACGTCGCAAGAATAGTGGCCAAGATCTTTGTCTCCACATTAAGCAAGGATATGGGTCGATATGACCCACATTCTTCTGGCGGTTTCCCTACTTTAGGTATGACTACCACCGTGGCCGACCGGAGATCTAGTGGTAGGATCCCCTGTTCCTTTGCAGACTGATATAGTTTGAGTACATGAGGGGCCAGTAGGCCATTATTTAATTAAAAAAATTCCCCCGGTAGCTCATTAGGGCCAGGGGTTTTTCCCGACTTTTGGCGGCCAATGGCCTCCGTCACCTCCTCCAGAGTCAGGTCCCCCTCTAACTTGTTACTATCCACCGTGGGTAATGAGGGCAGCTGGGTTGCTTCCAAGTATTGAGTGATTTGCGCCTCACTAGTCTGTGTTTTGGCAGCATATAGCTCTTTATAATATCGAGCGAATGCCCCAGCAATGTCTGCTGGCGCGGTAAATGTCTGCTGGTGTTCCCGGATAGCCAATACCCATCTCGCCTCTCTTTCTTTCCTACCCAACCATGCAAGGAGCCGTCCCGCCCTATCCCCGGTTTCATACAATCTGTGCTGGACTGCTAGCTGCTGGGATTGAACCTCCCGAGTCACCAGCGCTTGGTACTCTTTTCTGGTGATCGCCATTTGGCTTATGGTGCGGCTATCAGATGTAGAAATGGCTGTCTGTTCTAACTGTAACAGGGTGCCTTCGAGGGATGATAGGGCACACTTGCACAGTCATCTCAGTCAAGGATGTACATGCATACCATGTCTGATGATACTCATCGGCAACACCACTTACATGTCTCCTCTCCTATCAGTGCGCTCTGTAATCCACATGCATGTGCTGTGCTGACAGAATCCATAGACCTTATTTCCATGTGTATCACTGACTGGGGATGTGCAAAGTTACAACTAGGAGATAAATGCATTGCTCCACCTTCACTTACAGATTTGTACACACTTCTGACTTCCACAATACATCATCCCACTGTAGTCATGGTACATGTGATACACACCCTTACTGCATACTACAACGTAGATCATTTGAGGCAGACATTCATCACACCGCACTGTGCCAATATATGATGTCCAAACTCACCTGTGGCGTGTGGGTCCTGGAATCTGTCAATGTCCCCCCGTGTGATGATAGGTCGTCCAGCTGTGAGACAACAAAAGTAATTTGTGTTAGTATCAGACGTTAAATCACACGTGTCATATTCATCATACAAATCATCACCATAACTGAAAATGCTATGTAACTGTAGTGTTGGGTTTCATGTTGGCTACATGATTGGGTCTACTTTGCCTGCCATTCACACAAGACCTGTGAATGCTGAGTCTGGCCAAACAAGACAATAATGCTAGCAAACATGCACATACTAGTTGTGTGACACATTCACAAGGCCCCATTTCTACACGCAACATGATGTAATACATGATCTGTGTACAAATGCATCGCTGCAGATCGCACACAGCAGTTTCACAGATGTGGGTGGTGTAAGTCACTCTGGAGATCTCCTATTTCATATGAGCATTTGTTCAGATCTCATAGATTGTCACACAGAGACTATGTACAAGGGCAGCATATCTAACGTACCACAATTTATGAGGACAGCATTTTTACACTTCATTTTGGCCAGCACACAGGTCACAGAAACAATGCTTTGGATTGTTCATGTGCAGTCACCCTTCCTGTACACAAACAATATTTATCCTGCACCCATTTTTGCACAGGTGTGCCAGCTTTGGCACAACACTGCCAAGTGTTGCTCCAGCGCAGTGGGTAACACAAACTTGCACCCTATGATTGTCAATATGATATCGCCTTGTGTCTCTGATGTGCCAACATTATGCGTGAACGCATTACGTCTCCCGCTGCAACATTTTTGCACTTGGACACCAGTGTGTCCCACACGGCATATTTTGTTTTTCGTTACAGTATTCATGAATAAATTTAATTTTCGAACTTACCACACTCTAGGCCACCGATGAGTCCCACGTAGTCCAGGAGGTCACCCTCCCGGGCCAGGCTATCCTGCCAGCGGTGCTTCCACTGGCGCACAGTGTGGTCAACTCCAAATACGCGCAGCATCTGCGCATGCACACGCTCCCACCTCTGCTTGCGCACACTAACTGGGTATCTGGCGAGGATACGGCCTCCCCTCTCCACCATCAAGGGCAGGGAAAACTTTATCAGCCATAGGAAGCCCCCCAAAGCCCCCTCGGACATCCTGCCCTCCCTGCCCACACCCACCATCTCCCTGCACACACCTAACACCACTGCCAAAAATAAATAAACCCTAGTTAATATCCCCAACAACTACAAATAAATTTAACTACCCCAAGACAAACACCCGACAAGATTGAGGACAGGAGACAATAAAACACGTAAATGCAAGGACACCACACTTCACAGAGACACAATCGACAGGACACAGGACACAGCAACACTCTCAAATCTGCAGCACACACCACCAAACACCTCCAACACTCTCCACAATCACCAGCAATGTGCTCAAAAGAGAAACTGAAAGTGCACAGCACTCCTCCAGGAAACAGGAAGCATGCTGACATCACTTCCTGTGTAAATGCGGCCCGTTTTTTACTTAGCGATGAAAATCTGCATGCAAGAAGCCTTTGGGGTGACATTTCGTATATATCAATGTGTTTAGCGATGTATTTCCCATCGCTAGTATGAAAAATACATCGCATTTTCGGAAAGCGTGCAGTTTTGCACGCTAAGTGCAACTTCTTACACAGATGAACCTTATTTGATGAAATTTCATTATTTTAAAAATAATTACATGTTAATTTTGATTGGACCCCAAATGACACCCTAACTTTCATATTTTACCCCAAATGACACCCTAACTTTCATATTTTACCCCAAATGACACCCTAAATTTCATAATTTACCCCAAATGACACCCTAAATTTCATATTTTACCCCAAATGACACCCTAAATTTAATACTTTACCTCAAATGACACCCTGATATTCATAGTTGACCAGTATTGACATCCTATATATGATTAGAATCCCCATATGACACGCTGAACAGTAGATTTTCATAACACATTTGACACCCTAACATGTCTAGTTTAGAACTAATGTCACACTGAACAGCATCTTTGTTCAGAGGTGACAGATCCACCATAATTTTCTAATTGAGATATTGTGACCACTTAATGTTACACTTACACGTGTCAGAGTGGTGTACTCATGCAGATGATAAACATACACAAAGGGTATGTGTGTAGTGTTTTTTTTATATATATACTGTGCTTGGGGTCATTTGGAACAGATATATGATTGGTAAGGACAGTCACGATGTGACGTGCTCATGTGAAGAAATTGTCTATGATTCTGTTCCTTCGTGCTGTTCCTGCTGCAGAAGCTGTGTGGTGTGCTCCACCTGCCTCCTCTTCCTCATCATCCGGAGCATCGCCAGGTGCATCTGGCACTTGGATCCTTGGAGCATTGGTGCGTACACATATATTGTGCAATACACAACATGCTATGATCATCTTGCACACTATTTCTGGGCTGTACAACAGTCTTCCACCTGTGATGTCAAGGCACCGGAAACGTGACTTTAGCACGCCAAATGTGCGCTTCACAATGCCTTTGGTGCATCCATGGGCCGAATTATACTGCCTCTGGGCCTGTGTGTTGGTGGCTCGCAGGGGTGTCATCATCCATAGGGTGAGTGCATATCCTTGATCACCTGTAACATGTGATGGAGAGATGTGTCCATTAGTAGTTATGCATGCTGTGTGGGCACTCTTAATAGTTTTGTGGTGTGTGATTGGTGCTACTTTGTGATTAATGTTTGCCATGTGTAGCTTCTGGCCAATTGACCAGCCTCAATGCAAATTACATTGCCTTAGAGATGCTCGTACCTCCCCCAAGCATATTCACTTGTGTGCGCTGCGCGGTTGCATTACTAGCACTCCAACAGTGCACCTATGTCCGGCCTGTCTGCACATGTCCGCAAGCCTGACACCTACACAAGCCGGGTCCCTGGCTCTCATTACGTCTAACGCTGCCACCCATCCGCACTACTCGCAGTCAACGCCAGGAGAACGTTTAGGTGTCAATGGGCCACACTAGACACGGCTCACGTTCTGTTCAGCTGCTGCCGCTGCTGCAAGACATTCCCCACCGCCCAACACCTGCAGTTTCCGGTCCAGACCTGCCACTAGGCAACAGTCAGCGGCACCCTCAGCTGCAGGGCCCACAGAGGGCGGGAACACTTAGCATTCACCATCAATGTCATCACACACCACGTCATCTACTCCATGGGCTACGTACTCAGCCATGATCAGAGACTCCACCTCACATACCACAAGTACTCCAAATCCATTACCCTCTGGCAGATGCTTGCTAACATCGAAGTGAGCCAACTCTTCTCGACACTGATCCATAAGGCAGGGCACACCTTTAACCCCATCTTCACATGTGGAAACTGCATCCACTTCAACAACACCACTCAACGCCCATGGTGTGACCAGCACAGAGTACAGTTCCTCGTCATGAAACCCCATGACACACAAACCCACAGCAGGCGCCATACAGACTTACAGGAGCTGAGTCAACGAGGTCTGGTACATTCCACCATCAACAGCAACACCCCCACTGCTGCAGGCAACGTCAACAGCGCAGGCCAGATTTTTCAACCATGTATCTCCAACTGCACATACACACTTGCCCCAATATGCGACTCCAACATACAGCGTGCTATGAATGCCACATCGTTCACATACAACATCAAAGATGACAGATGCATCTACAGACGCCTGGAGTAGAACTTGAGCTACATGAAGGGAAACATTGGACATCACCACCTACAAGGACACCTAGCTCATACTCTCCCTCAACAAGGCACCCCCACGCACCAGACTGGGGTTCCAGGGAGGACTGCAGCAAGTTGCAAAATGGATGTTCAACAGCTGGGGGGTGCTCTACAAAGAGGGGAGGGGACATTAGTCCTCATCCTCCTGACCACACCATCAGCATGTGGCAACACCTGGTGGGCCACCGCCTTAGCCAGCCCAACACACAACAACTCTAGATACCTAGGCATCGTACTCGACTCCTCCCTCTCCATGTACATACAGGTCTACGCAGTGGCCAGCAGCTGCTTCGACAGGCTCTGCATCCTACATGCTGCCTTCACATGGTTCCCACCCCCCATCAGGTAGGACAGTCAACAACGCTGTCATTGCCATCAGGCTGGACAACGGGAACGCACTATATGCCCACTTGGACATGTCTGTGCTCTGCACAATCAAGACTGTCCAGCACACCACTGCCACACTCGGCCTTGTGCACATTCTTTCTTCGTAGGTCGAGTGCCTACATTGCACATACTTGGTTGCCAACTCTCACCACATTTGCTAATGTGTGGCAGAGGGCCTATGCCTTTGGTGATGGTTTGTCTACATGGCTGACCCCAGTTACCACAGTTACTTGTGTTGTCGTGTCTGGTAGGTGGGCATGTAGATTGGCATGTTGTATGTGAGTTTGTAACATGTGCATTCTCACAGTTGTGTGTTCCATGATTGCGGAGTTGAAGTGTGTGTTGTGTTCAGTTAGTACTTACCAACGAGCAGTGCATTTCCATATGTGCCATCCTCAAAGCGCTGATTGATGATGGACTGGCGGAAAATGTAGGAATCATGCACACTGCCTGGGAACTTGGCTACGACATTGGTGAACAGGCCCCGGTGATCCACTATTGCCTGCACATTGATGGAATGTGTGTGCTTTCTGTTGCGGTATATGTGTGCAGTGTCGGCAGGAGGCACAAGTAGGACATGTGTGCAGTCAATTGCCCCAACACATGCGGGAAGCCAGCTATGGCGTAGAACCCTTGCTTGGTCTGCAGCTGTTCCTGCGCAGTATTGGGGAAGTGAAGGTGCTGGGGTAGCAGGCTGTTGATGCCATCCAAAACTGTTGTGAGACTCCTCCGACACTAGCAGTTGTTGGTTGGAAGGTACCAGAGGCCAACAGGTGCAGCACAGCCAGCAGCTTTGTTTGCGTAGGGATGTTGGTTATCCGCTGTGTTGGTGCCGTCAGCCTGTGGGCTATCTGTGTCAGGATGCGGAGGATGGCTGTCCTTTTGAGCCTGTAGTGGGCAATGACATCCTCTGGCGTTAGGTCTGTGAGGCTGATGCGTCGGCGATGGACCCGCTGTCTTATTCTGCGCAGCCTCGGCGGTGGTCCTGGGGGAGGTGGCAGTGGTGGTGGTTGTTGTGGCCTTCTTGGTGCTCCAAGCTGCATGATTAGTACCTCCATGGCATCAGTGGGTGTTCAGATGAGGCTCTGGGCTAGTCTCCCTTATATACAGCTATTTTTCACCTTTTTTAAGACCTCCTTTTTTCTGGTCTTTAGTTCCTGCAGCTAACGGCCCTTAGCGGCTGTTTTTTTATCGCATCGCCGGTCCGGGCCATCGTTGTGAATAGGGCGATGTGGTGTTAGTGTGCGTTTTTGCACGGGAACGCCTACATAGCATATCATTAGCGATAAGTATCGCTGACATGATAGGCGATGTTGTAAGCGGTTGCTAACGGCAGAAATAGGGTGATAAAAATATCGCCACTTTAGCGGCAGAATAGTGCCGCTAACGCGGCGATATTGCCTTGAGAATATGCCCCTTTGTATCTGGACACTCATAGTCACATACTGTTGGCACCCTCCCTTCCCGCATACCCCTCTCACTCTTGCAAATTTTCCTCTTTCCCTCTCTTTAGACACCGCAATGATTTTCTGCACCGCCACACAGGTATTGTCTTCCTCCTCCCTTCACCGTTAGTATTCTTGCGCGTACGGTGTAGGGACACATATGTTCGCGACTATCATTTTACAAGTTGATCCTATGGCAGTCTCCCCCTTCTGGGCTCATATGCTTCAATTCCCTTATAGAGCTATTGTGCATGACTTGTCTCTTCGCTATAATTTTTGTTCCCATTACATCCGTTCCCCTACCCAGCTTGCCATTGATTATGTGTAATGCTCAAGAGTCTCTCCTCTCATTTTCTCCATAGTACGACACATAGAATTTTGCGCTTAGTGAGTTTGTGTTTAGAATTAACATGTAATTTTTGCTTAAGTATATTTATTTACGTTGCATTTCATGTTACCACCTTTTGATGTCATCTCAACACCAATATTCACCACTTGTTAGTATTGTTTCTCATTATCATTCCGCAATGGTTCTTTTGCTCTCTCCCTTGTGCAGTCACGATTTTTACCCCATGGGACCTGTCTCCATACTAAGTCACATTTACATTTGTCTGTCCACTTTTCTTCCTAGGGTTTCCACGTGCTAATGGTGATCCCGATACACATTTCCCCATTGTTGTGTTTATCTTGGTTTTGCAACAACTAATGCTATGATTTTCTATTATTTTATTTGATGTTTTGTATCTTCCCCAGCCCTGAAGAAGTCACGGGGTACTTCCCTCATGTGACGAAACACGTGTTGGCTGGTTGTTTTTCTTTGTTGCATTATTAAATACATTTGCATATTATACTGGTGTCGACCACAGATATTCGTACAATACGAGACATTTCAACCATTGTTATAACCTTATTACGTGTGCCCAGGACTGTGCTTTCATAACATCTGTAATGTTGCAATTCTTATGGTCTTTGAAAGTGAATTTGCTCCCATTATGTTGAAACTCTTATACCTCCATTGTCATATCACATGCTTTGCATCGTCCACATTTAAAGTGTCCTGTGATCAGAGGCAAATTCAACTGAGTGTTTATGCTTGATACGTCTGGTGATTGCAATAATGAGATAACCAATTTGTTACTATTCTAAAAACAAAGAGGATGATATCTTGAGTATCTGTCTTATCTTTTAATAGGTTCCAATGCCTATTAATTACTTTTTTATGTCATTTCTTTGGTTACAAAAAGTTATTATACATAAATTCCTATCCTTACTTTCATCCTTGTGCTTATTGGGTTCAAGTAAATGCTCTCTCAGACAGTACCAAACTTGCTTTTAGGCCCGCTTTATTAACTCTTTAGGCTACAATTTGCAGATCAGAATGACAGATTCCAGAAAGTAATCCTCCCTATGGGCAAAATTCTTTCTAACCCTCAGGAATTGGCCACATGGTAAGTTATCTCACTGATTACTAGAATGATGACTAGTGTATCTTAGTAGCGAGCTACCCTCTGTGGGTTCACACAAAGTTGTTTTGCCTAGTATATCTTCTCAAACCGTTATTGTAATGTCCAGAAAGTTAATCTCGATATTACTATAGGCCATAGTGAACTAAATATCTGTAGATCTACTATTCACTCATTTTACAAATTATTTTAGCCTAGTAACATCACCCTTCCAGATCAAGAAAAAGTAATCTATATACCTTTTCCATAAGGTAATATTTTCAGAGCAGGGATTAGACTCAGGGTAGATGTACAAATGTTTATAATTATCTATGTAAATATTTGCTACATATGGAGCAAATCCACCCCTTGTGTCAACCCCTTTTGATTGACACTAAAAGCTATTCTGGAACACGAAGACATTTTCTGACATAGCGATAACTAGTAAAGTTAATATGGATTCCGTAGGCACCTGCACTGGCATCTCCCTGAGGTCCAGTATGGTCTTTATAACCTTGGTGTTTCCTGTTGATTGATACTAGTATAAAATGATGCTATATCCACAGTGACTAGCCATTGGTCGTTAGATCTAAAAGGGTGATCGTCAATCAATCTGATCATGTCCATCGTGTCATGCACATAAGCTGTGGTTTGGCTCACAAAGGGTTTCAAGAACATGTCTACGTACTTCCAGAGGGGCTCTTGTGCCGCATCCAGATACTATAAGATGTGCAGGTAGCTTGTGCAAAGGATTTTAGGTAATATATATATTGTAGGCATTCTTGAGTACTTTCTTTTTATTCTTATATTCATGTTCACTTACATATCCCTCAGCCAATTCCTTTTCAGTCGCTGATCTTATCAGCTAGCTGATTTCTCTATTGGGGTTGGTTCTCAGTCATGTATAATGCTCTTGCGCTGGTAGATGCAATAGCATCTCTCTCTGAAGGTCTTCTCTGTGCTATTCAACTACTGCACCACCCTTATTGGCTGGCTTGGCCACTCACTGGTGTTTCTCTTCAATGTGTCCAGTGCTAGTATATCATCCTTTGTTGTATTTAATATATTCCTTTCTCTTCAATATCTGTGTCACATCCCTTAGAACCAGTTGTTGAAAGGCCAAAATCGTATGTGATGGTATCTAAATGGTGGATCGAGGCCTTAGGCTGGCCGCACACCAATTGCCCTGATAAGCGATTTTGTTAAAGTAATGTCTCCATTATATTGTCCTAAAAAACTGATAGAGCTCCATTTTAACGTTAAATGAGTTAGGAACATTCAAGGGGACAAATGATAGACCTTTAGACAAAAGTTTTGATCCTGCAGCAGTAAGGGAGTACTTGGATAGGTTAATGTAGGGGTTATTATTCTTTGGTTCTAAACCAGGTTCTACCATCTTTAACATTGTCATCTCCATCTCATTTGCTTCTCTCCATGCTTCTCCTTTTGTTGATATCATCCTCCTCCATGCCCCCTGCCCCTGCTGTATTCTTGGCTACTGTCCTGACTCCTGCCCCTGTTGGGTCTCCATCTGCTCTCCCCTAAATAGGGACTCTTGTTAAAGTTCATCATGGTCCTGAGCAGATGCATAAGTAGAGAATCTTGTACCTGGCTACTAGTTGTCAACGTCCGAGCCACTGGATAAAGAAGACTCAGAGAAAGTTATGAATCTTTTCTGTGTCTGTTTTCTCCTATAAATGTGACGACCCTAATTATCTTGCTGAAAATACTTGTCTTGCATGTATAGGTATGTGCCCTTTTTATCGTAAATCCTTATATTCTTTGCCAATGTATCCAGTTTCCTAGTCTGCATAACTGTCTTAAAGTCTTGTACTGTTTTCTGTAATGTATCTAATGCTTCTTTACCATTGGTCAATGCCTCATCACCCATTAACTCACAGTTTACATCCTCAATTTCCTGAATAACATTCGAAACATATTCTGGCTGTGTCCACCCCCTGGCACCATTCAGTGCCTCGAACAATTGTCAGACACAAAACAGAAACTCTCTTTAAATTTAGGGTCTTCTACAAAAATGGCTGGTTCATTCCTAATCTGCAGTCCTATAGGTATAATGTTGCACTGTAAAAACAGATGTCCATGCAGTTGATTTCCTACTAATTTCTTTTCTAGTTTCTCTAATTTGTTCATTTTCTCTTTTGGGGTGCTATTCACAGGGGTAGGTGTTAATCCCCATACAAGCATGAGGTAGAAGGGCCTTATATCAGTTCCCTTATGTAATGCTCACTTTAGGAAAGGAGTTCCTTCTCTGAGTATCTGTGAAAGTTCCCTTAACAGGTTAATGTTTTAGGGTTATCAATAGTTTTCTAGTAATGTAAAATAACCCTCGCAGGTATGCACCTGCTATTAAATCACATAACGATCAGCAGGTTTACCTTGTATTCCTCAGAGCCTGGTCTTATTAGAAATATAAGGCACAGCATGTGTCTGCAGCTTTCAAAGTCATACATTGCATATTTGTTTTTTACTGACAGTTGACACGTGTTTAATTTACTAGAAGGCCCACTTTGCAACCCTGTGGAATGTCTCTTATCTCGTGTTTGATTTGTTCAATTATCGCATCCCTGCATGGTCTACAAGTTGTTGTTATACAAATAGACCTGTAGCTCACGTGACAGATTAGCTCTTTAAGAATTTCAGAAAAGAGATCTTTTGGGTTAGCACATGCCCCTCCTGTTAGTCTAGTGGACCAATCTTGAGACACTTAAAAGTTGAGCTTCCCTTGGCGCACCATGGTTGGTGTGCTTTGGCAAAAAGAGGAAGCAAAAGACACACAGATGATGGACGGAATGCAGAACAAATCAAACATTCACCCGCAGTCAAGCGTTCTCGGTTAAATTCATCGTTCTTTTGCTCACCATGCCACCCCAGTTTAGACCCAGCCATATGCAAATCAATCTTGACCCTGTTCCTCATGGGAAAAGTCCAGCCCGAACTGCCAAGCCAGGTCCTCCCTGGACCAGAAACAAGCATCCTGGGACCGGTTTCGGGGCATCACCCCTCATCAGCCAGGCTATCTTGAATCCAGTGGCACAGTGAGCCCGGGACCCACGTATGGGCATACCCAGCGCACTAAGGACGAGAAAGAAAAAGACACACAGATGATAGACAGAATGCAGAGCAAATCAAATATTCACCCCCAGTCAAGAGATCTGGGTTAAATCCATCATTCATTTGCTCACCATGCCACCCCTGTTTAGACCCAGTCATATGCAAATCAGTCTTGACCCTGTTCTTCGTAGGGCATTGCAGCATCAGCCCCACGAGGAGCATGCCCTATGGTGAAGCATGACATCCATTTGATGTTTGAGGGCACTAAGACATAATCCTTAGGATTCCCGGGGATTTTCCAACCTAGTTTAATTTCTTCTTTTTTCTTTCCTTAGATGAACAGTACCTTCTTGATATAATATTTATGTTCTAGGAGCTTGGGTACTGGACCGTCATGAGCTCCCTGTCCCCCCTTTTGTGTGGACAGTAATTTAGTCTCCACATTTAGGAAGGGATTGGATAAAATGACCCACAGTCATTCCTGGGCTATATATATTACTGAAATCACTGCATGTCGTCGGAGGTCAGGGGGTAGCAATCCCCTCTCACTAGAGTCCTCGTACATCGCTAGGAGGTGCAGTCCCACCAAGCTCCCCTGTCTTTTAAAGAATTCATCCGGGAATCTGTTAGGACCCGGGGTCTTAGTTATTAGCGTCATAGACATTAGCACCTCATAAAGCTCCCGCAGCATGAGATCACCCTCCAGTTTTTCAATTGTTTCTCTCTTTAGGGTGGGGAGTTCCAAGTAGGTTATATCAGTCTCACTTCTCTGCAGTCCTGGGGTGTACAGTGAGTGATAGTATCTGGCAAATTCCTGAGCAATATCTGCTGCTTGGGTTGTCTTTACCCCCTAACCAGTAGTGATCTCCCCCACCCAACTGGCCTCCGGTTTTCTGCGGCACAGCCACATCAGAAGCCACACTGCTTTGTCCCCCATGTCGTAGAGTTTCCTCTGTATCGTGAGATAGTGCTGACAGGCAGCATCGTGTGCTGCAGCTTTGTATTCAGCCCTGGTCAGATCCAGGTGTCAGGAAGTCCCCGAGCCTGGTCGTCGAACCAGTTGGTGCTCCAGGTCCTGAAGCTGGGCCCCTGGACTTGCTTCTTTTGGGCAACCAGGGATTGCTGTCTATCTCGCATGACTGCCACACTATATTCCCGGGAGTTCACTGTATCTGTATTGTCCTCAAAATTGACCATAGAATCTTCCCTCACCTACGTCATTGTGTCAGGGTCCTGGAATTCCCAAGCACTGAGGTGTCACTGCAGGGTTCCCTGTCGTCTCTCCCCCCCGCTCCAAGATCACGGACAGCGGGGATTTATCCGAAAACCCCCTCGCTAGATATTCCGCCGCCTCTATTGTTAGCATCATGTCAGTGGAGGAGAAGAGGCAATCCAGTCGGGAGACTGATCTATGGGCCCAGAGTAGAATGAGAATGCCACTTCTTTCAGGTGTTTCAATCTTCAAACGTCTACCAGACCCAATGCTCTGGTAAATTGTGCTAATGGAGTGGGGTGGCCTATTTCCATCCCTCCCAACTTTGACCTGTCCAATGACAGCGCAAGGGCGTCATTCCAGGCCCCTCCCACCAATGGTACAGAGTCCCTGGCCTCCAGTAGTATGAGACCTGTTTTCCCCGTTGCCTCCTTCTGCAGGTGGGGATGAGCGTATACATTAATTAGCACAAAAGCTTGGTGTCCCCAGGTCCCCTGCATCCCAATCACCATTCCGTCCAGGTCTAACCACTGGCTCCTGACCCTGAGATTCCGCTGGACCCTTTGAAGAACCTAGCATGTCCCAGTGATTCATATCGGCCCCTACCTAGAAACCGGAACTCCGTACCCGTGAGATGGGTCTCCTGCAGGAAAACAATATCTAGGGCGACACGCCAGATAAATTGTGAAACCACCCCATGCTTTGTCTTGTTGCCTAAACCATTAACATTCCAGGATGGAATGTCCTTCTTTCTCCTGTCTCTATTATGCATCAAAAGTCACCTTTACAGCCCCTCCGATCTCAGACAATCTCACGGCTCCTCCATCTCCCAAGTGCCTGCTCCGTGAACCAAACAATACTTAACTTTACATGTACTCCCCCCCCCCATTTCTCAAAACAGAGCAAATACCTGCTAATCTCAAAAATAGGAAAAGTCGGTTGCCTAACCCCTAAACAAAAAACAAAACAACAACTAGGCAATATGAATTTCCAGACCCCTGTGAGGGATCTGTAGATCTATAAGCAATATATTTCCCTCCAAGCTGACCCGATTGGGAAGACCCGGAACAAATATACCTACTGACGGGTCTATTGCGACCCCGCACCACATCAGTTAGATGTGAGCATTTGCGGCTCTCCCTCACCCATTCAGAGCCCCAGTGACTGGCATCATCTCCCCCAGCCTTGACAGTCCCTGGGTTTCATCAGCTAGAAGAATGTGCCCTCCTCCATCATAGCAGTACCTCAGCGGTCATGAAGGTCATCTCCAGCCCGGGTCTGAGGGGTCTCAGGTAGAGTCTGTCCCCGACTCAGAGGTCGTCCGGGAGGACCCCGGGAAGAGCATCTCTTTGGGTCCCGGGTTGAATGCAGGGTCGCCACCACCTCCACCACTTTGACCCTTTATGATCTCGCCTGCATTGTTGTGGGGCGGCTGCCCACCTGTGATGCCCCACAATGAATCCTCCAACGTCTCCTTGCCTGGCTGCTGCCGGTCATTCTCCCTAAGCCTTAACACTCCCTCATGCTCCAACCAGTGCCATGCTTCCTCCAGAGTCCCCAAGAAGTGCACTTTGTCGTCCTTAATAACTCACAGTTTCACCGGGTATAGTAGTGCGCATTTTAGGCCCGGTTGTCTAAGTGTTGCTTTCACTTCCAAAAAGAAACTCCTCCTGCTTTTGCACCTGCATGGTGATGACAGGGAAGAGATGGACTGTACCACCCTCCAGCAGCCAAGGGCCGTGGACTCTAGCAGTCTGAACTATCCTGTTGCGGTCACAAAATATCAACAGTCTGACCACCATCGGACATGGTGGGGACCCCAGGGCCAAAGGTGATCAAGGCACCCGATACACCCAATCCATGGATAATAGAGTGGAGGGGTTGCCATCATAGATGTTGGTGATGAGCCACTATTCCATAAAGAGCTCTGGCGAATGATCCTCCATTTATCTCAGGAAGATCATTGGCACATGCAGCCATGGAGTGACTGCATCAACCAATCTCGGGAACATTGACATGCATAAGGCACATTAAGAAGTCATATCGCCTGAACATCCAAGGTGTCGTGCACGAACATGAAGTGACCATTTATAACCTGAACCAATGAGTGTTTCCCAAAGAGAACTTCCCTATGAGCTCGCACTGCCACTACTCTAAAGTAAGAGGAGTACAAGACGTAGAAAATATCCCCTTGCATTTTTGGCAAATTTAGAATGTTCTTTCAAATTCAGATGAGGCTCTTGAAGAAAGGTTGTTGGACCTAGACCTTTTTGCAGGGTCTCCCCCAGATATTTGCCTTTTGTGAGTAAATCTGTTTTTGTTGCCATTATGATTCTGTGCACTTTCTCCCTGCTAACCAGTGGTGAAGCGCTTGCACTCTTTTTGCAAAACATGGTACAATTGGCATCTACCTAATTGGTACATTCAATTTACTTGTAAGTCTCTAGTAAATGGTACTCCATGTACCCAGGTCCTATAAATTAAATACTACTAGTGGGCTGCAGCACTCAGTGTGCCACCCACTAAAGTAGCCTTTGAAAACATGCTTCAGGCCTGCCACTGCATCCTGCAGTCCTTTTTAATACTTATAAGTCACCTATAAGGTAGGCCTTAATGGCCCATAGGTCAGGGTGCATGGTATTTGAAAGTAGGATATGTGTACTTAAGTTTTACATGTCCTTGCAATGAAAGACTCCTAAAGTCATTTTTCACTGTTGTAAAGCCTATTGCTCCCTTTGACTAACATTGGGTTACCTTATTACAGTTAATAAGTGCTAGCTTTAGATTGGGAGCAGATAGAGATATGCTGATTACACTGAAATGAACTATAGTTTTAAATCCTCTTTAATGGTAAAAGCAGGTTTTAAGTTAGAATTCTGAAAATGATACTTTTAGAAAGTTGGCATTTTCTTCTTCCAACCATTTGTGACTTTTGCCAGTGGCCTGGGACACATGACTGTGAAACGCTCTGCTGTTGGGGTTTATGTATTGCTTCCAAACCAGTGCTTAATTTGAGCCAGTGCTCTCCGGTGCTCAGCACCGGCACTTAATTGGTTTGCGGTGCTCGGCACCGGCACCTAACTGTTCTAAGTATGGTGTTGACAGTCTACCACATGGTGGCGCTGCTCATCTAATTTAGAGATGAGCAGACTAACGGTTGTTTTGGAATACAATATACATTAAAATAGTGCTAATACCTGCCTCCCCAGCCATTCCTTTAGCTTTGGGGACCTGGAAAAATCTGAACTGTCGCATTTACATACGAGAGAGAAGGTCAGTAGTTGTTTTGGCTGCGATGACAAGGGCGATGTGTCGAGCAAGCCTCAGTGGCCTCCTGGTCAGAGCCCTGGCACTTAATATTTTACAAATTAAGCACTGTTCCAAACGTTAACACAAATGAGGCACAGGTGCGGCTAGGATGGGCTAGCCTGCCTGGGTGACTAGGGAGAGACTGTACACAACCCCACTTACATTCCAAGGGGCTTTACCTCCAGCACACAAAAAGGAATCTGACACCAGGCCTGCCCTGCCTTTTTTCACCCTCAGACAATTTAAAGCCCCTTGATAGAGGAAGAGGAAGCCCTTTCCAGAAACAGATGTGCCCACACAAAGGCTGGTACCAGGTATAGTTATTGGACCTCTGAGCCATCATCAGAACATTCCTGAACCTGTGGTAGTTACAAAAGGAGGACAGCCCTGCTACCAGAGGACTGCCCTGTCGCTTGAAGGACTGTCTCTGCGAAGGAAGACTGGACCTGCTTATCTTCCTCCCGGGCTAACCAGAGTGACTCTAAGCGTCAGTTGTCTGACCTCCTCTGTAAGCTACAGGGACACAAGCCTCAGAGGACGTGCAACTGTACCTGCCTGAGCCTAGATGGCCTCTGCTGGGATGAGTCCCTGATCCCCAAGATATGCCACCCCAGGCCCTTGACCCTGGGTGGACATCAGAGTGTAAAGGTGCAAATCCTGAAGCTTGAGCTCCTTGTGACCGCAAACGGGGCAGTTTGCGCAAAGACTCTGCCACCCACGATTACCGCCAGAGCGAATCTCTGGCGAGACCTGCTGTTTGCGTCGCCAGCGACAACCGGCATTGAAAGACCCGCACTTCTTACTGCAGCAACAACAGCCCATGACAACGGCCAATGCTACACCAATGACTGTTCATGACACCTAACCATCTCTTCATGCTACAGTGACCATCCATGGTGCTCAGCCTGCTTCTCATGGCTTCCTCCACTATGAACGTGCCAGCTGTTGAAAGTAGCTCTTCAGCAGGACTAGATTAGTCCCTGTATATGACCCACAGTCCATCGCAGTCAGCCTGAACTTGTTACTTCGCCTGGTTTAGCGAACCAGATGACCGTGAGTAGCACATTTTGCTTTTAGGCGCTATTTCCACGGAAAACCTTCAAACTGCACATCTACGGTTCTACTGATTGGATTTTCGTTGTCCTGGTATCATTTTATTTATTAGAATATACTCTTTTATGGTTTGGGATTTTTCTCGTTTTTTCACTTTATTACTGTTTGTGTGCTGCATAAATGCTCTACACATTGCCTCTAAGTTAAGCCTGACTGCTCTTGTGCCAAGCTACCAGAGGGTTAACCGCAGGTTTATTTAGTGACGTTTGTGGTTCACAATGACAATGATTCTGGTTGGGGCCTGAGTGGGGCTTTCACCCCCTCACCCTTAACCCAATTTCTTACATTGGTGTTCAGCGGTGGGATCCAGTACTTGTGTTTGTGCAGTGCCACGCAGTGATTTGTGTACAATCAAAAATGCTGTTTAAATAATGTGACATCAAATTCTACTTTTTTAAAATTCTCCTTGATTGGCTATTTTTCTTTTTTCCTCCAAATTGAATTCCGTTCTCACATTATGTGCACATGTGACTCTTGCCTTCACAGAAGTTGAATCTCAGAAACCTTGAAAGCTGCAGTGTGGCAGAGCTGAAAATGTTGTGCATGGAGAGGGATCTGAAGCCAAGTAAGGGCTCTCCAAATTTGAATTATGAGATAGCCCTCCGAGATTGGGAGGAGGTCTGCAGAACGCAAGCTGTAGCATAGTAGCTGGATGATGATGATGATAATGATAAAGATGAAATGGAGGAAGAGGAGGAGGAAGAAGCAGAGGAGAACTTGACAACCACTCTAGAGCTAGAAGGAGAGATGAACCTCCTGCCCATAGCCCCAAAACCAGAGTGGAGAGGGAGACCCATAGGATTGACGTCACCTGCTTGGTCCAGGGCAGGAAGCAGTGTTTCCTCCCACAACCTGTCCCCTAAGGAGTTGGAGGACATAAAGGTTGAAAGGTAGTTCAATCTGCAGCTGACCCAGTTGGAACTGGCCATGGAAAGAGCCTGGAAGGGGCTGAGGCAGAGAGAGCCCTGGCACTAGAGGAGAGAAAGCTAGCTCTGGAGAAAAATAAACCTTTGATGGATCATGAAGTGAGTCTATGAGAACTAAACCTGAATGTGAAGAAACTCCAGTAGTAATCGTGGCAGCCACAACACAGTGTCCAGAGGAGTCAGAATGGTCCACATACCCAAAGACCTGGTGCCTAGCTTTGAGGTGGGGGAGAATACTGATAGGTGGTTTGCAGCTTATGAGGTAGCCCTGAGAATGCAAAGGGTACCTGAGGAGTTTTGGGGGGCTAGTCAATGGAAGCACATGCAAAATGTTGGGAGGGATACCCTGTTGGCTTTAGAGGTGGCTGACCAGATGACCTATGCCCCCTTGAAAGAAGCCCTTATTCTAAAGTTTGGCCTCACCCAACAGGGATACCTCTTAAGGTTTAGGGACAGTCACAAACTATTTGACCATTCTTGGATAGATTTTGTGGACTTCTCCAGTAAGGCGCTGAATGGTTGGGTGAAAGGCAGCAAGGTGAGCAGTAATGAGGAGCTGTGCAATCTAATTTTGCAAATGCTCAGTAATTGCTTTCCAGAGTTGCACCAACACTTTATTGACTCCAAGCTCACTGCACCCTTGTCTGTCCTAAGAACCCACCTGTTGTATTCTATATTTAATACTAGTCATTTTGTTTGCTGTCCAGTTAAGGTTTCCATATTTAGACATATAGAGTTTAGATTGTAGAATGCCATGATGTATTAGGTTGTTCCAGATTGGAGGCTGTTTCCACACGGACTGGATGTATGCTGTAATTTCTCTCTGCTGGGGCCATTACTTTACAATAAACTTACTACAATTAATTCACCATGTCTAGACTATTACTACAGTCTTTTGGCGATGAGTGGCTCCAGCACACGGATCCACAGCGTCAAGCAGTGCCGCCTCCTACAAGTGCTTAGATTGCAACGCGGGCCATCTTATAAGTGCCCGTACGTTAAGCAGGCTTGTTATCCTCTACAGCGTTTCATCTGCTGGTGAGTCATTTTGGACTGAAATTATTATATTTTTAGCTTTAGCCCTCCCCAGCACTATTGCACCCCACAATCTGCGCAAACAGCTGGTGCATTTTACAAACTTCAAGCACCATTCTACATAGCCTCGCTAGGCGCCCATCATTCACCTTACGGGGAATTCCATCGCCTGCAGCTCTTCCTTGCACAGAAGTGCATCACCAAACATAAGAGGCCATTTTGGAAGCTTGGGCTCAATCCTATGCTTTCCTATGGAGTTGTGGTCCTTTTGAGGCGTTCTCACAGTGCGAGTATTCCTCACAACTGCACTGCTCTGTTTTCTACGTATTTGCCATAGAACGTCAGATCATTGTGATCGCAATATATATATTTTTAGTTTATTGCCTGCTTTGTACTACATTTATCTTCAGTGGCTTCATATGGTGCACTCAATTTAACGCCTTCTCAACCATTTATACCTTTGTTTGTCGAAAACGCACTAAAATGACAAGAATGGAAGGAATATTTCCTCAATTACATTTCTGCTCTGGACGATGATGACGATTTTACCCCTGAAAGGAAAAAAGAAATCCTGCTGTATTTTTTAGGTCCATCAGGATTGAGAGTATACGATCACATAGCAAAACACACAGTTGTAGGAGGTGATGTTTTTGTCAACGCTTAAAGGATTTGAATGTATACTATGCGCCCACTGTGTGCGTAGGGATTGACCGATACAAGCTTTATCACAGAAAACAATCTAAGGACGAAACGGTGGAGGAATATGTCTCTGCCCTTAAGAATCTTGCTTTAACATGTCGATTCGGCTCATTGCATGATGAGCTCATCACGGACCAAATCGTTAGGCACACAGCAAACTCCTCCATACAGGACAGCCTTTACGCCAAGGAAGAGTATCCTCTCCGGGAAATCATAGAGATCATCAAATAAGTGGAAGTGACTGGGAGGGGTACCAGGGCAGTCTTAGCTGACAACAAAAAGTGTCCTGATACTAATGACAAACAAGATGGTAAGGAGATAGTAAACAGAATCAAAGCCGGAAAGAAAGCCAGTTCATCTCGAGCAAACAAACCCAGTTCCACCTACAAGAAAAAATAGGCAGATTCCAGCAGCGACTTAAGATGTTATAGGTGTGGGTTGTTGGGCCATTTAGCAATTGATAAAAACTGCCTAGCCCCCAACCAAAGGTGTTCTGCTTGTGGGATCATAGGTCATTATCAAAAAGTGTGCAGGAAAAGAATTGTGAAAATACAGCCTTTAAACTTCTTGAGGAGGATTCTGAATCGGACGCGCAAGACACAGACGTTGATGACACAAATAGGTGTGCTTTAAGCGTGGACTCGGACCCTGAAGTATTAGGTACACATGGCGAGAGGAAAAAAACAAAATATGAGATTTATAGTGGGGGTGTAACACTTACCATCACGGCCAATTCAGGGTCACTGTACACAATAGTGTGTGAGTCTGTGTGGAATGAGAAATTTAAACCAGTGTTGGGTGAAAGTTTAGGCCCCTTTGGACAGTTCCCCAAAAGTTGTACTGGTGAACCCATTATCTGGTTGGGGTATAGGAATCTGAAATTCCAATTTAAGAAACTGATGGCGGACAAGTTATATGTTTCCAAATCGGGCCCTTCTGTTTTGGGATGGTGGGACCAGGGGGATCTGGGTATCATCTTGTATCCTAACAGCCCTGACCCTGCCCGTAGTACAGACGGAGCACGAAGGGGATAATATTATTCTCAAGGAATTCCCTGAGGTCTTCTCTGATAGTTTTGGGGAACTCAAGGGGTTCCATCAGAAGATCATTCTAAAGGAATATGCTGTGCCTTGCATACATAAGGCTAGGAACATACCCATGGCTATCAGGGAAGAAGTCTCAGAAGAAATAGATAAGTTGCTAGAGGCTGGTATAATAGAGTCAGTCGAGTCCTCTGGCTGGGTTGCACACTTAGTGGTGGCACGATGTGCCAACGGCAAACTCTGGCTATGTGTGGATCTAAGGGACTTAAACAGAAATATTTTGGTCGACCAGTTTCCCCTACCCAGGATCAATGAAATGCTCTTAATGACTAAGGGTGCCAGGGATCTTACATCAGCCTGCCACCTGGTACACATTCATTCTGAGAGCTGCAAGTTGATAGCTTTTATTACGCTGTTTGGGTGTTTACAGTACATAAGGGTACCATTCTTTTTATCCTCTGTGGCTGCAATGTTCCAACAGCTGATGTATAAGCTCTTTGAGAAGGAAAAAGTCATCTTTTTTTTTCAGGACAGCATTCTCATCATGGGGGAAGATGATGAACGAGCATATTTGGACCATGAGATTAGTGGAAGGAGGGTGGAACCGAAAGCATCCTTAGTTGAAGTGATCAAAAATGCCCCCGCACCATCTAATAAGGATGAAAGTTTTTGGGGGAATGGCGGAATTTTATGCCAAAAATGTCATGAACTTCTCTAGCAAATCATATCCTTTGAGACAACTATTAAAAGAATAATGTGAATTTATATGGCCTAGTGAATGTCAGGATGCTTTTTAAGTAATAAAAGATAACATTTGTAGTGCACCAGCTGTGCAGGGTTTGGACCCTGAATTGGGCAGCATCGTTACTAAGGACGCAAGATGCAAGGGTTTGGGGGTGGTACTTTCTCAAGTTGATGAAAGGGGTCAAAGCGCTTGTTACGGTCCCAATTTAGTCAGGCGCAACCGAGCCACGGGGGGACACGTTTTGACCCCTGCACAGGTCCTAGCCCCACACTGGACCATAGCACAGGCAACACCTGAGTTTGGATGGAGAAAGACGTAATTGTACTTTCTTGCACACCCCTCAACACTACATATCGGTAAACTTATGCACTTACACTCTATACTGGCAATAAGTGCAGGCTGGATAGCTCACCCTTTTTCTCACTTTCATTATTTTTCACAACAATAAGTGCACCCGCTGGTTGGGAGGTGGGAGTTTTTTTTTTTTTTTAATGTAGTTACCAATTAAGTAGGACTGGTTCTTCAATAGTGTTTTGTCATCCGGAAGCATACTGCTAGATCCCCAAACACTGCAATGCATGGTATCACAATTGAGATGAGAATTGTAATGTGCACACGTATATTATACAACTGAGTATCTTGTCATTTTATCTTGTATCTAGAATGTGTTGAACGCATTGTTCTATGCGACTCTTAATTACTGGAAAACACAATAAAATTTGTTTTAAAAAAAGTTGATGAAAGGGGTAATGAATGTATCATTGCATCTGCGTCATGTGCCCTTACTCCAGTGAAAGAGAGGTATTCCATAATTGAGAAAGAGGCCCTCGCTTGCATATGGGGGTTGGAGCATTACAGAGCGTACATCTGGGGCTCTCATTTTACCATCAGACGTGATCATAAGCCATTAACTAAAGTACTTACCACTAAAGGTCTTTTAAATGCGTTCCCAAGACTAGCCCGCATGCCCATTAAATTGTTGGATGGTATGACTATGTACCTGGGGTCAAGAACAGGATCGCTGACTTCTGGAGCAGGACGCCACTTCCTTTGAAAGCTAAACCAGAGGAAGAATTTGAAAACGTGTGTTGCAGAAATTACTGAAGGAATACACAAAAGTGAATGGGTTGAAGCATGCGAGAAGGATGTTGTGTTGCAGAAAGTACATGCTTGGATTCTAGATCGGTGGCCGATCAACAGGAATATACTTAGGGGCGGAAGGATGATTCCCCCAGAGTGTTTGAAGGACAAGTTGCTGGAGATAAGCCACAAGGACCACCTAGATATAACAAAAACCAAGACTAGAGTTACATTCTGGTACTGGTGGCCAGGTATCGACCTTGAAATTGAATATATATATATAGCATGCAGCAATGAACATGATCTCAAGTTAGCCCAAATGAATTGTATAGCAAGGTTTAAAGAAAGGGGCTACACTAAAAGGTGTCTAGATTTAGCCCTCAAGAAAAGTAACCTAACATCTAGGGAAACCATCCTTACCAAACAGAAATTTGGAGTAAGTGAATCTACAACTAACCCCGAGCCTTTTAGGTTCATTCTAAAATACAACAAGCAAGAAAGGGCGATTCAAAAGATAATTGGAAAAAATTGGCATCTAATTCGCAGTGATCCAGTAATTGGAGGGGCAGTACCCAAAAAACCGGCAATAACGTACAGTAGGGCCCCTTCAATGAAGGATGTTCTTGTCAAAAATGATCCTGGCATCCCGCAAACAAAAAGTAGCTGGCTAAGTCAAAGAGTAGGTTTCTATAAGTGCAAAACTTGCAAAGCCTGCCAATACGGAGTAACTACAACATCATACAAAACTCCGTTTGGGGGGCAAGACACAAAAATCAATAAAGTTCTAAATTGCAAAACGGATCATGTGGTGTATGTGCTGGAGTGCCCTTGTAACCTGAAATATGTAGGAAGTACCATCTTACAGGGACACAA
Source organism: Calotriton arnoldi (assembly GCA_963921515.1). Classification (NCBI taxonomy): domain Eukaryota; kingdom Metazoa; phylum Chordata; class Amphibia; order Caudata; family Salamandridae; genus Calotriton; species Calotriton arnoldi. Next base: position 471,398 of record CAWUFW010012597.1, read on the forward strand.
AAGGGTGCTCCAGCACATAAGAGCAATCAAAAACAATGATCAATCATACCCAGTGGCACGTCATTTTAACCTCGTACATGGTGGAAGTGCAAAGGATTTGAAATATTTCCTTATCGACTTAGTCCCAACAACTAAGAGGGGTGGTGACCGAGAAAAAGCACTCCGTAAACTGGAAATGCTTTACATACTAAATCTTGACACTAAGCATCCTAAGGGTCTGAATGCCACTGAGGAACTCCATGCGAGTCTTCTCAACTAAAATAACTAAGTATGATTAAGGCACTTTTTTGAACCTACACTAAAACGACAAGGCAGTTTCTCTCAAACAAAGATTATGACAAAAAACACTTTGTTTTATATTAATGCCAGCCGCATTCCGCATAGATTTTAAACAATACACACAGTAAGATAGGTTTTTACACAGAGTTGTTTTATATTGAAGCACTAGTCACTTTTTTTCTTAATATTTTTGCACATAAGTAGCACCTTGTGATGGACGGGTAGATATGTTATACACTGTTATACCAGATATGCCCTGTTTGGATATTGACACAAATCCAACAATAAGGTCCGGTATTTGTACTAAGACTTGTCAATAGAAAAACGGTTCTTTTACAAAAGAAACAGAGTTTTTTAGAAGGTTAATTTTAGGTATTTATACCGATATTTTAAACATCCTATGTAACATGCAGGTACCTATGTACAAGTTGGTGTATTAATGTATATTGATATTTATATATGTATATATTTATATATTTAACCTCTTAGGGGCCCATTACGATACCCGGCGTAAAAAAATCCGCCAGGCATGGAAGCGGCAAAAATCCGCCCGCACACACCGTCTGAACACCGACCACGCCATTACGATTACACAAACCGAAAACCGCCATCGGCGGAAAAATCACACAAAATACCGCCCGCCAACGTCCGAGTCGGAGTCAAACCGCCCGCCACGGACGGAAACACGCACGACAACACAAAACCGCCCGCCCTCACGGCCGACACACCGCACGTGAAATTACGATCGCACCGCCATGAGCGCGGAAAAACCACAAATATACCGCCCGCTAGCGCAAACAACGCCGATGAGAATCGACACGGCAGAAGCCATGGCGCCCACGTACCTGCACAGAAACCATCCGCTCACAAAACCAATAGCACACAACATGGCCAACAAGTCCACACAGCAAGGCACGCACAAATACACAAGCACAGTACACATCCCGAAAACACCCCCCGGACAAACAAAAAATACAAAGGCCAGAACCCCAGACACAACACACCTGAAAACAACAGACCATGAGGACACACCCACATAGGTGAGTACAAAAGCAGCACTCCCACAGACCACAACCCCTTGCTACATTGCAAACCAGAGAGGAGAGGAGAGGACACAGTGACACAGCAAGGACAGCAGCACACCACAGAAACGCACACATCACAACCACCACCACCACCACCACCACCACCAAACACCTGCACCACAAACCCCCTGCACATTACACAACACACACCGCACCAGCACCACAAACACCATGGCACCACAAAGGATGCCCAAGTACACGCCCATTGAGCTGACGGTCATGGTCGACGAGATCATCAAGGTGTACCCACAAATCTATGGGAACATGGTCCAGCACACACCACTAGCCACCAGAAACAGAATGTGGAACCGGATCGTAGACCAGGTCAATGCAGTCGGGACCCTGCCCAGGAACAGAGGAGAAATAAACAAACGTTGGAATGACGTAAAGAGCCTGGTCAAGAAGAAGGAGGGCAAAAACAGAGAGCTGGCTGCCGTCACTGGCGGAGGGAATCCCGCGCTCTTCAAGACCTTCAAAGCGTGGGAGGAGAAGGTGCGAGTCATAATACATCCGGAGATCCTCGCCGGATTAGCAGAGGAGTGGAGGCTGGTAAGTACAAACTAATGTATACCAGCACACCGCTATGTACTCACATGCACTACCACCATGCCACAGCTCCCAGGGACAAACACCCCCATGTCCAGCACACAATACACAACACATCACACACACATGCAACAGACACCACCACACACAGCCCAAATCGAACAACTGTAACATACGTGGGGACATGTGTACACCCAGCCAGCCACGTAACCACCAACAGGTCCCCAAATATGCCAGAAGCGCCACAACGAGCACCCACCACACCCATGTGTCCGCCACAGCTGCACTAACCGACAAGTAACAGGTAAGTGGCAGGAACACAAAGTGCAGTGGGTGGGACGGTGGACAGCCCAAGTACAACACACACCAGGCCCCTAGTCCCACAGCACAGCAAGGAGGAGCATCCCCCACACCCCACAGCCACGTGTCAGCCACCGCAGTGCACAACGACAGCCGAAAGGCAGACATCACGGTCCACAGCAATCGGTGTCAGTGGGTGTCCAGCCACCCCCACGACCCACAACACCCCCCACCCCCACAGACCTGCAACATGGAGCACCCCCGCTTAGAGCCATGTGGCATCCAGTACAGTGCACGCACGAACAACTTGCAGGTGGGAAACTGGACAGGGCTGGATTACTGGAGGCATGAGGACCATAACACGACCAACACATGGGACATGTCACGTAGCAGACGAACACGCAGCACCGCCCACCGTCACGAACAAGTGAACAATGTGCACACGGACATGAACAACAGACTCACACCCCACATGACCCATCACAGACATAGCAACACCCAAGGAGCCACGTCTGCATGCACAAGCCACACTGAATATAGTACCACACGGCAGCCACTGTGCAACTCATCACACACAACCGAAACACCATTGAAGTCCTGTCCATGTAGCTCCTACTGCCTGTCAACCACACACCCCACAACTACGCCTATGTAAGACAAACAACACTAGACGCAACAGAGCGGAACAACATAAATGCACACGAACACCACTGAACCCATCAAACACACAGACACACCATGCACATACAACATACCATCCATCCCATCCGTCAGCCCCAGTCTCATGAAAGGCATGTCATCCGCACAGCTGCCACACATACAGCAGTCACGCTAAGATACATGCCCATGACCAACCATGTGCCAGAAGTCAATGAAGCGCACGACACACTGTGAGCAACAACACACAACATGGGCCACACACCCCCGAGCACTGCAGTGATGCACATGGCACAGGGCAGCACGCACACCAAGGAGATGGGACAACTGCAATACGTTGGCTGGCACACAACCATCACTCACTCATAACGATGCGTCCAATGCCATGTCCAGTAATCACAACAGACAGCAAATATGCAGGCCATGTCAAGCATGCACACACCTCAAACCATGCACTGTCATGCTGCCACAACACATGTCACGTTCGGCACCCATGGCTCACAGCATGTACCCCAAAAGCATATTCCCTCCCAAATGCGAATCTGGGGCATGGCCCCCATGTTGCCATATGCGTTCCTAAGCGTTCCATTTGAACCCCAAAAGCATATTCCCACCCAAATGCGAATCTGGGGCATGGCCCCCATGTTGCCATATGCGTTCCTAAGCGTTCCATTTGAACCCCAAAAGCATATTCCCTCCCAAATGCGAATCTGGGGCATGGCCCCCATGTTGCCATATGCGTTCCTAAGCGTTCCATTTGAACCCCAAAAGCATATTCCCTCCCAAATGCGAATCTGGGGCATGGCCCCCATGTTGCCATATGCGTTCCTAAGCGTTCCATTTGAACCCCAAAAGCATATTCCCTCCCAAATGCGAATCTGGGGCATGGCCCCCATGTTGCCATATGCGTTCCTAAGCGTTCCATTTGAACCCCAAAAGCATATTCCCTCCCAAATGCGAATCTGGGGCATGGCCCCCATGTTGCCATATGCGTTCCTAAGCGTTCCATTTGAACCCCAAAAGCATATCCCCTCCCAAATGCGAATCTGGGGCATGGCCCCCATGTTGCCATATGCTTTCCTAAGCGTTCCATTTGAACCCCAAAAGCATATTCCCTCCCAAATGCGAATCTGGGGCATGGCCCCCATGTTGCCATATGCGTTCCTAAGCGTCCCATCTGAACACCAAAAGCAAAGTACAAACCAGACCCAGGATGGGCCAGGAGCCCGCATACACCAGAGTCACAATAAGTAGGGGCACAGCAACACACCCATCGGCATGGCCAATCTGTCCCATGCCACATGTGCACAGCACACAGTCCCATTGCCAAGCACACACAACTACAGATGCTACAGCCACACACGCCTCCGGGAAACCCATGTACGAGATTGCACGAACTGTTAATGTCAGACGACAAATACATACTTCGCCAGGTGCAACACAATAACAAATCTCATTCTCTCCACAGGTGACGAACTGCTGGATGCTGGGGATGGAGCCAGCAGCCAGCACAGCCAGCCTACAAGCCCCCAACGAGGACACACGGATCTGGAGGATCTGTCCTCCTCTTCGGACACGGACCACCAAGCAGGCCCATCTGGTGTGGCAGGGCCCAGCCGCTCCCCAGGACCCCTCCTACCCACCAACCCATCATCCAGGGCTGCTGAACATTCCCAGCCCCCTGCTGCCACTGTCGTTGCGGCCACACCCACGGTCATTGTGGCCACTACCACTGCCGCAACCGCCACCATCGCCGCACCGACCACCACCGCCGCCACCACCACCACGTCTTCGCTGGCACCAGCCCCAGCGCAGGTGGTGGCCCGGCCGACTGGATCCACCCTGGGAGCCACAGCGAGGACCGTGGTGAGCAATGTGGCTAGTGGGCAGGCCGGTGGCAGCAGGACTGGTAGGAGGAGCAGGGTCAGGGAAACGCCAGCCTCCCCTGGGAGCCATGCCCTGCCTCAAATGGCCAGAGTCCTTGGGGCCTATGAAGAGGCCCAAGGACAATGGGTCCGGTCTGCTTCAGACACGGGTGAGGTGCTGGGGGTGCTGAGGTCCATGGACGCCCGTATGGGCCAAATCGTGGACCTCATGGGCCAGCTGGTGGTGGCGGTGAGGTCACAGCCAGGGACAGCAGCTCCCCTCCGCCACCACCTGCCGGGGCGCAGGGTGGAGCAGCAGTGTCCAGTTCCCCTGCGTCCACAGCCAGTGAGCACACCTCAACCACCAGCATGTCGCAAGCAGGCACCCCCCTCGCAAACGTGGAAGGGGCCGTCCGAAGTGGAAACAGATCTCCCGGGAGGACTTCGCACGCTCCAAGCGCAAGTGAGGCAGCCAGCCAGCCTTCCGCCAGCCTTCCTTGACCAGCCACTGCATTGACTTGGACTACGATCCCACTCCACACAGCCATCTGGATGGCATGTGTGTGTTGGACTATGGACATAGAGCCAGTGGGTACACCCTGAGCATCACGCAGCCATGACCGACAGCTCATTGTCACTGCACGCACCACTTTTGTCATCACCTTACACACAATCACATGTCACAGTTTGTAATAAATGCACCTTTTACACTAACTGCTGTTTGTGCCCTGTGTTTTATTTGTACGGAATACAACGGCCACCTTGGGCGGAAAGGCACCTGATGCGTGGCATGGCAATTGAATCCGGAGGGCCTTTAGGGACCTAGGGGTGGGAGACAGAACAGGAGCACATTCAATGAGTGTGTCACACACCCATCACACAGTACATGTCAACAACTACAAGCAATGTACACACATCGCACAGAGCAATAGGGCACAATGCCACAGCCACCAACAGTGGCATACTACCCTGGCCATGGAGCGTTGACACACAGCACGCAGTGAACAAACGGCCACCCTGACACAGCACACACACACCTGCACAGATACAGCCACATCAGCCGTCGTACATGGACACTCACCGTCAAGTGAAGTAGCGGGCGATGAGCTGCTGCCGCACATTACCAGCTTCCTCCTCTCCGCTGTCCTCCTCACTCGAGCTGTCCTGGTCTGCGGGCTGGGGCCCTGGTTGATCTCCGTCATCCACGATGAGGGGGATCTGCTTCCGAATGGCCAGATTGTGCAGCATGCAGCACGCCACCACTATCCGGCACACCTTCTGTGGGGAGTACGCCAGCGCACCCCGGTGCGGTCCAGGCACCTGAACCTGGACTTGAGGAGGCCAAAGGTACGCTCGACCACACGTCTGGTCCTCCCATGTGCCTCATTGTAGCGATCGTCTGCTGGGGTGCGAGGATTCCTCAATGGACTGAGCAGCCATGCCCCATTCGGGTACGCAGAGTCACCTGGGTGTGAGGGACACAGAGAACCGTTGCAATTCCAACTGGACAGGGGACAGCATCGCACAACCAGCACGCTACACCACTCCACATACTCACCGACAATACAGGCACGATCCTGTTGCATATTGGACATCAGTCGTGGCAAGATGCTGTTGCGCATTATGTGTGCGTCATGGGCCGAGCCTGGGAACTTTGCACACACGTGGGTGATCACCATGTCCGCAAGGCACACCACTTGCACATTCAGGGAGTGCGTGTGATTCCTGTTGCGGTACAGGTGCTCAGTGGCCTGTGGTGGAACAAGGCCGACATGTGTGCAGTCAATGGCTCCAACGACGTGTGGGATTCTGCCAAGGGCATAGAATGCACCCTTCACTGCCGCCAATTCACGAGCCCTGGGGAAGCGGATGTACCTGTTTCGGTACAGCATCATGGCTGCCAGTACATCCCTCAGCACCTTGCTGAACATGGGCTGGGACATCCCTCCTCCAATGCCCACTGTGTGCTGGAATGACCCAGTGGTGAAGAAATGCATGGCGGCCATCACCTTAGCCGTGGGGGTGACAGCAGTCGGATACACCCTGCGGGGACGGAGATGGGGTTCTAACATGGCACACAGTCGATGCAGGGTTGGCCTGTCCAGCCGAAACTTCCTAATAACCTCTGTATCGTCCATGTCCGCCAGCAATTGGTATGGGCGGTCAATGTTCGGTCTCCGCCTAGGGACAATGGCAGAGGACACATGTCAAAGCAACACGACACATAGCAATTTCGCATACACATCACTGACATGACTGAGCAAGCACATGAGCCACAGCCCAGCTGTCAAGCTGGGACGGCACGGCCACAATACACTTACACAGGTCTCCCAACAATGGCAATGGCTAGTGATACAAACCACTGCCATGTGCATGCACATGGGGATCTAGGCCCCAATGACTTGCGGGCGTGCTGATGGGGACTGACTGCATATCCGTCAAGCGGCAACGCCACGGCAACATGAATGTCTGCTGAGCATGGAACTGCTTCCGCGGCTGGATGAGTATGGCACACGACGACGACGATGTGGGCACAGGCTGAGCGGCCAAAACAAGTGGGACCTGTGGCACGAGGGGATATGAGACAGTAGTAGGTGTCAGCACTGCACCCTATGTACAGCACTGTACGGATCACACCTCCCGAAACATTGACAGGTGTCCACATTGACAGCCCCATGCCAAGACGGCTGTGTGCTTGCAGTCACACGTCACAGGTGAGAGGTTACATTGCACGTGCCAGGTGGCAGACGTACATAGTGGGAGCTGGCATGTGTGTGCATGTGTCTCCTGTTCAGGATCCACCAGATGGGCGCTGACTCTGTACTGACCATTGGACACAGCATGTTCCGTGGAAGGCTTGTGTGTGTGGGATGGTGGCACTGGATGTGCCTCCGTTGGGTGGGGGGCCATGCACAGGGCGGGTACGTCGATGATTGCGCATTGTTGGTCACGGTGGGTGCACCAACTGAAGATGTGTTGCCCTGTGTTCAATTCCTATGTCCGCATGATGATGGACTGTAGATGTGGGCAGACTACACATTGGTCGATGTGCTGTCTATATGCATGTGCCTTCACACCAGGCACAACAAAAAACAATGTCTCAACTGGAGGATAATTAAAAGAGGTCAATTTAAAACAGTGAAATAAATCACAAAGAGAAAGGGGGACAAGGGAAGGGAGACCACAACGTAAGAATAGGGTGAAGTAAATTAAACTATAATTCCGTAAATAGTTTAATAAGCACTACAGTACATCATTATACAATGACCATGACACACAACGTGAGCACTGGGCGTGCTAGTGAAGGTGGACGGCGCAGTGACATAAGTGTGCAAAAAACAGCGTGAACGGCGAAAATAAGTAAATTAAATTAAAGGTGGTCAAAAATTGCAAAATATATACAGTTTATATATACAAGATAGTCAGAAAATTAAATTTGACCACAATAACGCCTGTGTTCTAGGCTGGATAGTCGACGGCGTTTCAACCTGAATGATTGCAGGTCATCATCAGGACAATGGTCATTAATTTGACGGTAGTGCTCTAGTAAAAGGAGCGAAGTGGACGTGAAGCATCACGGAGGGATCACAATCTGCGATTTCTTCAGGGTGGCTTGTGAAGTCCAAGATGTAGGTCCAGAAGCGCGATGGCAAAGTAAGGGGGGGGGAAGGAAGGAATCCAATATCAGCCCGGTTGGTGGGCGGTGAGGATAATTTTGTTTGTTAAACTTAGTCAGGGCGGTCTCCAATGTGTCCGCAGCGCAATGGAGGGGGGAATGAATCACCGTGCCAGAAGAGGGCGAGTAAAGCGTCCACTTCCATCGCGCTTCTGGACCTACATCTTGGACTTCACAAGCCACCCTGAAGAAATCGCAGATTGTGATCCCTCCGTGATGCCTCACGTCCACTTCGCTCCTTTTACTAGAGCACTACCGTCAAATTAATGACCATTGTCCTGATGATGACCTGCAATCATTCAGGTTGAAACGCCGTCGACTATCCAGCCTAGAACACAGGCGTTATTGTGGTCAAATTTAATTTTCTGACTATCTTGTATATATAAACTGTATATATTTTGCAATTTTTGACCACCTTTAATTTAATTTACTTATTTTCGCCGTTCACGCTGTTTTTGCACACTTATGTCACTGCGCCGTCCACCTTCACTAGCACGCCCAGTGCTCACGTTGTGTGTCATGGTCATTGTATAATGATGTACTGTAGTGCTTATTAAACTACTTACGGAATTATAGTTTAATTTACTTCACCCTATTCTTACGTTGTGGTCTCCCTTCCCTTGTCCCCCTTTCTCTTTGTGATTTATTTCACTGTTTTAAATTGACCTCTTTTAATTATCCTCCAGTTGAGACATTGTTTTTTGTTGTAAACTACGCCTGGTCTCACCTGGGCTAACGGGCCTTACTCCTGTTAATTTTTACTCTTCACACCAGGCACAGCTGCCCCTGCACATGTGACCCCTGCTGGACTCGCTGCTGGGTCTGTGGAGCTGATGCACCTTCTGCGCGTGGGGCGGACAGCTCTCCTCACTTCCCTCATTGCGCATGTCATGACTTTGCCGCAGGTGACATGGATCATGGAGGGCCCACATGTACGCGTGGGTAGGCTACACATGATTGTACACTGGTCGCCACCCCCAGTCAGTGTTTCGAATGGGAAGGTTGTCGTGCTGGTGGTATGTTCGATGTCGCGGATGGGCGGGCCTAGGTGCGGGCTTACATTCCGGACATGGGGGGGTAGTTGGATTGGCGACTAGTTGCAGTACACACGGGACACGTCTCTTCCTTTCCACATCTGGGTCATCCCTTGTACTTACTGACAGTGATACAGTCATCTTCGCCCCAGCCCTCATGTCCTCCCCTCGCTCCCCCAATATGCATGCTCACCTGCGAGGCTAGCGCCTGCACAGGCAGCCCCAAGCTCGCACCAGAGAGGGCAAGGAGTGTATGTGTGGGTCCAGTTGCACGAGTGGGCTGTCTCAGGGTATGATGTGTGGCGGGACGCCGTCCACCTGCGTGGTGCCCCAAATGGAGACCCGGCCTGCATGGACTATGCATCACAGTCTTCGCCTTCCGGATCCGCCACCTGCGACACCCAGTGGCTGTGGCTGCCCTTGCGGCCAGGCCGCGTCCGTCTGTGGCTGATGGCCCACACATTCACTCTTTGGCCTCTCTGGGGAGGGCTCGGGGTGGTGGCGCACGCGCTTGCACTTAGTCGCAATGGCATGTGGCGTGGTTGGTATGATGGGCAATGGATGGGATGGTGCGAGCCACCTCCCGTGACGTCAGTGCTGCTCGTGCTGTGGTGCGTCCCCCTACACTTCCATTTGACTTGTGCCATGCTAGACGTTGAGGTTCTATTGCCTGCGTGATATGACCAGGAGGAGCGCGAGGAGACCTCTCACACACCATGCTCCACTGCCATCCCGTGCCCTGTATCGCCTGTGCGGATTGACTATGTTGGGGTTACACCTGGTCGACTGGGGCTGTGTGTGCCTTGTCAAGGGGCATGGCGGGCGCACAACAGGATCCAGCTTGTCCACAGAGGGTGGGCTGAGGTGCGCCTGGTACCGCTTTGTACGTGTGCCCGGCTGCTGTGCACACACGTGTTCACTCCCCCGACAGGTGTCCTCTCACAATGCCCAGGGAAGCGGTGGTGTACTGTTCATGACCCCTCCCGACACGGCGTGCTCCAACTTGGCATGTGCGCATCTACCCGTCGCACCCACCCACCTGAGCACTGCGTCCATACGACTTCACACGACACATGTGTGTCTTCGACAGTAGTGCTACTCATTTGCGTTGACATCCAATACCAGTGGACTACATGGTCATGTCACGACTGCCGTGTACTTCACATACTCTCATCCTCTCTCATTCGTACTTGTGAAATGAGTCAGTGGAGACAGTTTTGGTTTCAAACATTATATTGAGTCTTCTGTCCTCTGTGATGCAGTATAGTGGACACTACTGGCAGCGGAATACATGTTGAGGATATACTGAGCATGATTGCAAATGGGATAGGGTGTGGGGTTACATGTGATTGGCTGTTGCATGTGGGATGTGGGCTTCAGAGTGACATCTGCTTGGCCAAGGCTGTGCTAATGTACATTTACGTATAGCTGCGGAGCTGCGGACTTTGACACAGACGGTATACATGTAGCCTACCAGACCGCTTGGCATCATGGGCACAGTCCATCTCAGTTCCATGTGACAGGTTTGCTGCGGTTGTTCCTCATGCACGCGTGCATGTGAGATGACATCAGGGCATGTGCTTGCGTGCATGCAGCGGCGTGCCACTTGTTGTTGCACTGTGGTGGTTACTGGACATGTCACAGTCACTGGGGTCGTGTTGTTGTTGTATGCACTTGTCGTCCATGCAAAGGTCCTGGTATGGGATTCCCGGGGCGGGGGTGGGAGGGGTGCAGCACCCACAGACTCCAGGCGACCTATTCATGTCCACTGAGCGGTGTGTGTGTCCATGGGCGCTGGATCCATGTCGTGTCCTGGTTGTTCGTGCAGTTCCGTCCATGTGGGTGCGATACACAGAGCCCATGCCACTGCCTCCCACGATGCATGCGGTGTTCCTGGATGTGATGGGGAACAGTGTGCATGTCCCGGTCATATCCGATGTCATGGCGATGTCGTTGATGGTGTGGTTACAGTTGCCGGTCGTTTGGTATGGCTGTTGTGGTGGTGAATGGCCAGTCCGTGCGGAAGCTAAGCATGGGTGCGGGGTTGGACATCATAGGTCAATCGGGGAACCTGCGTTGTGGTCCGACGAATTGACAGGTTGTCAGGTATGCGATGCCGTCCAGCAGGGCTTCCATGTCATTGGTGGTGTACATGTTTGCCAGCCAATGTAGCGGATGGTGGCTGTCAAGGTGTTGTTCGTAAGTTGTCCCTTGGAGGACCATGATGGGGCATGCTGGGTGACATTCGATGTAGCTGTTCTCGATGATCCGTCGTGTGGAGGCACAGTGGTCCCATTTCAGTGCGGAGTGCGATGTTGGCCACATACGCCATGCCCCCATAGGCAGAGCAGGCCCTGTCGTGTGCGTCCAGAGGGAGGAGTAGTGGTAGCAGGTCCGCCTTCAGACATGCCGGGTTGGAGAGGCATATCTCCACGGGATGCTGGTAGGGACACCTCCGACAGTAGAAGACGGGCATGACGCAGCTGAACAATGTGATGCGGTAAGTCAGTCGGTAACTTACGTTCAGCAGGGACAGGAGATCGCATCCCAATGTATGAAACAGGTTGGTTTTGTACAGCTTGAGCTGTTCGGCGTAGTTGGGTAGGTGTGTTGCGGTTGCCATTTCGCAGCGGTGCGTTGTGGTGGCGTGCTCCGGCTGTGTGTGCAGTCTGCAATGTGCACGCTCCGAGGTTGCTGTGAGCTCTGTGTAGTCGTAGGGAGACAGGACTTGTGTTCTGTTGGCTTGTTTGGAGGACACGGGCCCTCTTCCCACATGCTTCTCAGACAGTTCAAGGTCAGTGATGTGTGACTCCTTCCAATTAACTTGCATGTGGCCGACATGGGGGAGTGTTTTCTTCTTTCTTCCCCGTCCGTTGTGTGCTTCTGTGATATGCGCTATCTGCCCTGTGGTCGGTCTCCTCGGCATGCCTGTGTTGGTCTATTCTTGGACAATGGCTGTATTCACCGGCTTCTGTCGTAGGGCTGTGGTTTCGGAGTTGGAATGGAAGGTCATTCAGTGCTGTCTGCTCTCCTTTGTGTGGGCGGCAGGCTGCCTTTCCGCTCTGCGTTGGGCCTTGTGTGTGAATGTTATTCTTGGGCCACCTGTTGTCGGTCCCCGGGCTCTTTGGTGTTCCGTTTTATATGTCTTGTTCATATGTGCAGGGTGGTATGGGTGTTTCAGTGTGGTACTGGCGTTCCTCTTCCCGAAGGGGCCCTGCTTCTCCTAGTTGGTGTTGCCGCCGCTGTGTGCTACGCCATGTTTGTTACACTGGGGTGTGTCCTGCAGTTGCGTGTCTTCACTGACATGTGTGCGTCGGTTGTGTGGCGTTGGGTGTTGTCCGTGAATTGGGCGTTGGGGACATGTCTGTGGCAGGCCTGTCACGTGTCATGTGCGTTCGGGGTGGGGCTGATGTGTGTGCTGCTTGGTTGTGTCCCTGTGTCTGTGTGCGACGCATGCATGGCGCTGCGGTTGGCCTCTGCGTTGTGCGCATGTGTGGCGGCGTCATCGCCGCTTTGGGGCCGTGACGGGGTGGTTGGTTCCTAGTCCCAGGTGGTGTGTACACATGTGTTACGCGATGTTACGATTTGGCCTGTGTGTCATATGTGGATGCAATGGTGGATGTGTAGTGTACACGCGCTGGTGGGGGTTGTCCGCTTTTTCCGCCCTTGCACTGTGTGCGCTGTTTGCGTGCACTTGTTGTGTGTGTGCCTACCTGCGTCTCCGCGGTACGTTGCGTCCTTGGTGGTGCATCAGCAGGAGCATGGGGAGGGCCTGCAGTGCTGGATTCATGCTTGGGGGAGCCGCTTCTTCGTTGTCCGTGCTCGGCGTCCGTGTTACCGCTTCGGTTTGTCGTACGGTGTCTCTTGGCCGTGGGAGCCGTTTGTTTGCGGCATCGTAATTTATGCGCCGGGCGGTACGTGTTTCGTCGGACGGTGTGTGTCAGTTGTGCTGCGCCGCTACATGTACGGGCGCACTTTGATGGCGGACGGTGTTGCTGGCTTGCCGGCGGTGTTTGGCCTACTTTTCGCATCGTAATTGGGCGGGCGTGTGGACTGCTGCGTGCCGGCGGTAACTGGTGGTTTTTGCATCCGCCAGCACGGCGGTTGTGCTTCCGCCCGCCATCGTAATGGGCCCCTTAGTTATTTATTTATTTATTTAACTATCTACATCGCAACACAGATGCCAGCAGCTAATCGTCTGAAATCTTTGCCTTTAAAAAATTTTGCTGTAAAATTGAAAGCCACCTTTTAGAACTGTATCTTAAAACCATGAAAATGAAACACCGATGTGTTTTGTTTACGGGCATACATTTGTATTTCTTCCATGTTCATTGTCACTAGTGTTAATTTATTGCACTTGTCACTTTAAGAAATTTCACGAGGGAAAAGTTTGGTAAAAAAATGTATTTAAATAGACCAGTCTGCTGCAAGCACGTCATGTGATCAAGTCCCCTGTGAGGGACGAAACGCGTCATGGCTGCTATGATCTGTTGGGAGCAACAATAAAATAGCCGGCAGAACTTACTAAGTGGTCCGTGCTCTTTCTTTGCCAGTGGAAACGAGCGAGATGGGAAGGAGTAGCTTGGATATATATATATATATATATATATATATATATATATATATATATATATATATAGGGTTTCACTTACCTGATATATGCTTACATTTTCATTGTAAAGGCATGTGTGTAAAGGCATATTTGTGGTAAAGGCAATGCATGCGTTGGAAAGGATGTGTGGTAAAGGTATTGCACAGTAAATGATGCATTGTAAACACTGTTTCCCTTCTCTTTGGCTTCCTAGTTATCGGTCTATATCTTTATCAGGAACAGCAAATTTAAAAGGTGTCCAAAAAGGAAAAATAAGTGCTCGCTGATATTTTAGGAAGAAAGAAATTCCTTAAACATTGATGGGTGTTTCTGATGTAAGCTGCATGCTTGGATATGTTTCTTTTATTTTTATTTGTCCCATATAGAACTTACCTCCTTCCCTGCCTTTGCTGTGTCAAAGTTTGTCCTCGAGCCCTGGATGGAGATGCTCTCCTTCCCTCGTGTCCAGCTGGGGAACAACCTGTCCTCCTGCAACTCTTTGTTGGGGAGATGCACCTCCAGGAACTCCTTGAGTGTTGCAAGAATGCCTTTATTGTCCATCTTCCTCACCTATCAGGGGGATCCTCAGGTTCATCTGGCCTTTAATGCTCCCTCCTCCAGTTTTGCTGTGCAACTGGTTCTTTGATGGTATTACTATGCTGGTCTGTCGTTCCTGATTACAACTCTGCCTGCTAGAGTGTGAGCCCTTCATTACTTTCCCCTTGTGCCACTTCTTAGCATTCCCTCTTCCTGATTTTCTTTCCTTTCTCTTCCTGCTCTCTCCTGATGCCTTTTTTCTCTTTCTAATGCTCCCTGTGTTGCAGGCCTTCCTCAATCTTCATTGCTCTCCTGTTTACTTCCAGGACTTGATCCAGTGTTGAGGTCCTGTTTCTGAACTGCCAGCTGAGAATTCCTCAATACCTACCCTCACTATGATATGGACCTACCATAAGGATATAGTTCTTTTCACTCCATCAAGTCAGCACGCAAGATTAAGAGTCCTGATTTTGTTTATTCCCACCACCTTGGCAGCCACATCAACTCCAAACGATCTCCCAGTTGGATCTACTTAATAAACCTGAAGCTGCTTCACAGTTCTTTTGGTCAAATGAGCTCAATGTTTTTCCTCCCATCCATCAATCCAGTCTAAAGCTGTTTCCAGGAATGTGAAAAATTGTGCTTGGCCATCTTTGAGTGCTTTAAGCTTGGCTTGGAAGAATGGGATCTATTTAGGAACTGGTCTTCCAAGCCAAGGTCGTCTTTTGACAGCTTCAAATGAGCCTTTACTGATGCTGAACCAGTTGTGTGAAGTCAGGAAATATCTGTATTGATAGTACCTCAAATGGCACATGTTTGCTGTCAGGCATCACATCACTATTTTGAAAATTGAAAAAGCTGGCGATGAAGGATCGTGACAATGCTCTGGCTTAGGAGGCGGTGCCAGCGCCCTGTGGGCTGTTTCAATGCAAGAAATGTTGAACAGTCCACCTAGGTTTCAACGTCTCCATCAACCACTTTTCCCGAAATCTTTCAACTGACTGGCCTTCTCCTTTTTCCGGAAATCCTAAAAAGTGAAGCTTGTTCTGACTTTATCTCCGTTTAGCATCTTTAGCTCTCATTTCAAGTATCCTGGTGACCTGGAATTTGACAATAGTTCTCATTTCTGACATGTCTCCTATAACCATCTCATCTGTGTCTCCTGTTGACTTTGTTCTCTCCACCACCTTCTTTAGCACTTATAGGAATGATTCCAACTGATAGTCATTTATATGTTTAAGAGTACTACAGGAGTGTGGTATCGCCATTAAGATATCAGTGGACACTGGAGCACCAGCATTGCTACACTCAATTCATGAAGGCAGTGGAGCAGCATCATTTTATCTCTATCCTTACACGTCACAACTACGTAATATATACGTGCTCTTTGCACCATATACTTTGTGTGTTCTAATGTTATTAATAAAAAGTGGTGCACTCGAATGTAAACTGAAGTGCATACACTGTGGAAATCAGAGATTCATAAATGTGTGTATATTAATGTTTAGCCTAATCATGAAGAAATGTAGTTTTTATACATCGTTACACTTTTGTTTCAAGTTATATTGCACGCAAATGAAAAGTGCATCACATGTGTAATAGTGATTTTAGTATTCATCTAACATTTATTGGAAATAGCATGCGCACCCATACTCATGTATCTGAAGTGCACTTTAAAGTCTGGTATAACTTGACTATAGTAGGCCTGAACTTCAAATTTATTTTTCTGCTTGCATTGCATGTTCTCCCCTCTGCAGGTGCAGTCCCAAGTCTTCAATAGTTAGAGAAAGGAGTACTATGTATTAGAAATAGAGAGGCCTGACAAGAAAACTTGGCTGAAAGTATGGAGAAGCTAACGTTGTGAAGAAGCTGTTTATTCATTGTATATCTGGAACAGTTGAGGTGCTAAAGAAACGCCTAAGTTTTGTGAGATGGGAGAAAACTCCAATGTTACTAACATGACAAAAGGTCTGACCACCATTGGTTGATAGATGACAATAGATGACATGACTTGGACGGTGATTGAGAAACCGAGACTTAATCCTAATACAGGCGATAAAAAACGAGGTTCTTATTGCTAAGGGAACAGAGGTGAGTCTATAGACTCAGAAGCCACACAGTGGGATTAAATGACGAAATACCCTGGAATGCCCTAAATAACTAACAATTCTACCATTTGTTGCCATATGTGGGGTTCCCCACAGGTGTCACTAGATATAGTTTAAAACCAGAGGAAATGGCCCTTACCTTGGGGGAGCTGTACAACTGGTCTAACCTGTAAGTTATGGTGGGTAGAGGGTTACCACACAGACAGGCCATGGGCGGTATCATACCTCCCCGTGGAATTCTATATACAAATGCATTTATCGTGACATTGAAGAACATTCATAACCTTGTACTCTGGATGCACGAGGAATATCTCCCTCATCTATATGTACCATGCTCCGAACGGTGGGTGGACAAAATATCGAAAGCACAAATATCGTCGGACACAATATCGTGTCAAAAATATCGAGGACAAGAATATCGTGAAGGTCATTTCTTATGGGTAAGTAAAGTTTTACTATATATAACTCCACATATATGTACTTTGACGATATATATATCTTCAAGGTACGTAGATCTGGAGTTAAGAATAGTAAATTTATACCTATCTATTTGCACTTACCTACTCGATATTCTTGTCCTCGATATTTTGGACACGATATTCTGTCCACACGATATTTTGTGTTCGATATTCTGTCAGTGAACCGCTCCGAACATCCCTCGGACGCACTCTATCAGTGTACATCCAACACTATTAGGGCAAGTGTCTTGGGTACACCCGATCTGTGTCTGGAGATTGTGTACCCGGAGGGCCTCATTACACCAGTGGGATCAAGAAAGGTCCTGATGAAAGCCGGTGTGACCTATAACTGTGGGCACGGATACGGCAGAAACATGTTGCCATACTGGCAGTAAGGAGGGGTGCAGGATTTCCTTACTCTTGCCTGTCACCACCATCCTTCACGTTTTTTAACCCTGGCCGGAAGGTCCAGGAATAAATTTTGAATAGGGATACCTCCAAGCTAGTTTTGACCTCCACTGCACTTTTCTTTCGGTGATCCCATTATGATTTGTCTTTAAATGTTTGTATAGTTTACATGTTTGTATTGTCTTCCCCTCCCTTTTGCTCCACCCCAGGCGCTGGTCTGCGCGGGGGTGTACTGCTGCAAAGCCCGAAGATGAAGCATGTCACAACTTTGTGAGTGAGGGCAGTATTTTTGCACTGTGCACGTGCCACCACTGAGACCATTTCCTTTTTACTGTCTCTACTCCTCTTGGGTGTGGACAATCCTTCCTATCACCCTTCCTTACTTTCACCTAATCTTCTTTTTAATCTTCCATCCTTCTTTCCCTTTTCTGTCACCCCTTCCTTCTTTCTTCCTTATATAATTAATTATGAGCTTTTGTTTGCAGAGTTGCAGAGAGAAGAGGCCCATAAGGAACTCCACCCCACAGTAGTTGCTATAGCGGGATGGGGGGGAGGTTACAAAGCCACTGCAGATTGCTGGTAGGCCACTTGCCCAAGTGCAGAGAACAGGAAAACAGCCTGCTCTGCGACTATAATTGAAAAACACACTTTGTCACCACTGCCAAGCTCATGTGAACCCACAAGGATACAGTAGCTCTCGTGCTTTCAAATGCGCATCCCACACGTTCTGTTCTTGGCAAGCTGTTCTACTCTGTGACAGCTCCCACTTTAAGACTGCAAGATTAAATCTTCAAGGGAAACAAGGCATATATGCAGGACGTACGTTCATGCTAGGGTAAAATGAAACACCAAATTCAATAAAAATGATGGTAGTCAAAGGTAATCACGTGGTGTCAAACCATAAGAGTGCCTCTAGCACTACATTCCACCCCGTTACCTATGACTATCATAACATACATATATCAAAAAATGAACTTCTTAAGTGAAAGCACAAATATAAATGAAGCACACATTAAAACAGGGACATAAACGCATGTAACATAATCATTTAAAATAGCTCATGCCTTTCTGATAATAACTCAGCGTCAAGAATAAATGTATGATGAATACACAAAATGAATGCACAAATAGACTCAAACATGTTAACTCATTGATGCTCCTAATGTTATAAATGGCTAATTCTGGAACTTCTACTATTGAAGCAGCCAAACTTATATATTGTGCTTAAAAATAAAGGAACTTCAACATCATCATCTTTAAACTGAACAGCATCTTTAATTTCACAATCTATTTTTGTTTTTTGTTTCAAAATGAAAAGCGTTTCCGGAAAAAATAATGTCCTTCTGTGTGAAAGACGCACAGCCTTCTTGCTTTGAAATTATATCTTTTAACATTTTACTTTATTTTCATTGTCATTACAAGAAGCTTTGCTAGGTAAGTTCATCTCAGCAAGGATGTCAGTCTGCACTGTCAGGTGATCACTTCAGGGTTGGAGGGGGGACCCACATGCAGGACAGGAACATCAGATACACCAACACTTCGCAGTATGATCTGAAAAAGAAACGAGCATCACTCTTCTTGCAAAAAAAAAATATATATATTTTTCAAAAAGCGCACGTTCGCCTTTTTCTGTTTTGGGTCTGATGGCACAATATTATCACTTTCTATCTGCACAGTTCTCTGCTGGCTCTGGGGAATTATCTGAGAATTCTACCCACACTATGGCCTCTGAATTCTTGGTATTGGAGTGAAACTCTCCTTCTCCCTGCTCAGTAAGAAGGGCTGGGACAGTCCCCTTCCTGACTATCTCTCCACACACTGCTGATTAAGTACACCCTTGATCATTTGGCATGAACCCAAGGCAATCCATCTGCCCTATCTGAGCTGGTAATTTTCCTTTCTCCAGCTGGCCCCTCACCAACTGTGGGACTGGTCTGCGCTGTGCATACTGACACATAGGAATCACAGTTCTAGGTAAGTTTGGGGGAATATGCATCCCTTCATTCTCTGCCCACCTGTTAGCAGTTTCTTTCTCTCCTAGGTGCTCCCACTTAGTTATGCACACCAAATCAGAATTGTGTGTCACCACCTCTGTCTCCGAGATTTTAGCCTTTTCATCTGTAAGGGAATTAAAGGTTCTGTCTAGTGAATGTATAGGACAATGAGGATCTACATGATACACAGTAGCTGCACTTTGCAGTAAAATTTGCCACATTTCTCTGTTCCACTTCACTGGGGAATCCTGTGTCTCAGGCACCTCAAACACCACCACTGGACTTTCTACTGGGATCTGCACCAACTGTTCATGCAAAACTGCAGTTTCTGTGTGTATGAACCACTTGATCACATTTGCCTCTTGTGTGTTACCTGTTCTGTATAACTCAGGGGAAATCATCAGCCATTGCATTAGAGAAAGTTCAAAACTCAAAATCACATTATGCCTTATTGTCATCAGCCCAGTGTCTGTCAGCGCACAAAAACACAAAAGCACCTGTATCCGCCCTGTGTCTATCACAGCACAAAAACACACAAACAATTGTGTCTGCCCAGTGTCTGTCAGAACACAACTCAAAAGCAACTGTGTCTGCCCTGTGTCTATCAGAGCACAACTCAAAAGCAACTGTCTGCCCTGTGTCTATCAGAGCACAACTCAAAAACAAACGTGTCTGCCCTGTGTCTATCAGAGCACATTGAAACACTAGCAGCTGTTTTTCAAAGGAAGCAAAGATTCTCCAGCATTTGAAAATGTTTCAGTCCAAAAGTCTAAGAGCACCCTCTTCTTTCCTTGTTTTTCCCACATACTCAAAGTGGCACACTGCTCCTGAACTGTCACATGTAACTCAATGTCTTCTTTCTGTATTGGCCACACGTCTGAAACACAGTGCATAATCTCTTTTGCAGATTCAAAAGCACATTGCTGCTCCTCTTCCCATTCAGACTCATGTTTTAAAATTGCATTTTTCATAACGTCTCTACATGTAAAGCAAGGTTTGTCATTCACTGACCAGTCTGATTTATAACTGCCACCGACGATCGCTAGTTCTAACAGGCTGGTTTGTTTATCTTCCTGCATGTTACAATCAAAGCTGCGTGCATGAAACTGTGCTTCATTTTCTTGAGTTAACATTACGTCAGAAGCTTCAAATTCAACCAAAACACCATTCATTTCTGGCTGAGGAACGCCCTCAAAAGAATTAATTAAAACTTCCTGTGAGCATCGTAAATGAACCTGCAGCTTCTCTGCATCCACATTTTTCACAAATGAATCACTCTGGCTATCTAAACAGCCTGGCAAAATAAATGGTGCTTGATAGAGTTCGAACTCTCTTTTCAGTGATTTATTTTCAGATGTTAAAATAGCTGAATTTTCCTTGGCTTTAGCTAACTCCCTTTGCAGCTCATTACGTTCTTTTTCTAACTGCCCCCATTTTTGATACATGCTGAGCAAATGCATTAAAAAAAACACCACTTTTTCTCCCTGAAATACCAAGTTGTTTTATCTCTTTAAGAGAAAAATCATGTACATTAAATATCTGTGTTTGCCCCATGTTAAACATGCATTAGAGGCAACTTCCCACCCAAATAACTCAGTTGGCATCTGGGAATCTGCAACTGAAAACATGGACATTTTAGAGAGCATTTTTCTTTCCCCTTTTATTTTTTTTCGAATCCTACAAGTGACGCCAAAATGTCTTGCTTCACCCTCCCAAAATACCACTTTTACACGGTGGCCCAAACACGACGAAGCAGGAGACATATAACACAACAACACCTAGAAAGGGGTTTCACTTTACAAAATGAAACACATCAAAGACTCTTTTTTTAGAATAAGGCTTGGGGTTTTTATTTATGCAATGCTCTCTAACAGAAAGGATTTCCCAGATGTCAAATGAACAACATTCAAATATATATATAACAACATTCAAATATATATATATATATATATATATATATATATATATATATATATATATATATATATATATATATATATATATACAAGCAATAATAACAGACTTGGCAAATGCAATTGTTGAATGCATGAATAATAATAATGAATAAACAAGAAGCAAATAATACTGGACGTCCTGCAAGAAATCAGAAAGATATATATACACTAAATACATCAAATGATTACTTTGGATGTGCACTCTGACTCACTCACACATCACAAAGAAAACACCTCAAATGACCATAGCCACTGGAAACTGAATATGCACGCTCAAACAGCCACGCATCACAATGGCACTAATCAGAAACAAATCACCTCACACAATCGGTCACTCAACGTCCTTGCCAACTCAAGCTGGAGGAGCCCGTTGACAGCCAGGCATGGAATCGTGATCAGGACTCAAATCCAGATTCTTCTTGTGACGGCACGTCTACCCCACAAGTGAGCTCCTAAGCTGCCTGCCAAGACCCCCTGCCTTTAATACCTTTACTCAACCTAAGGCAAAGGTTCTAGAAACCTCGCCCCCTTTCCTCTGTTACAAAAATCTGGTCTGTGTCAAGGTCAAGACGGAAGCTGGCCAGGCCCCTTTATTTTGACTCCGAGACAGAGCTGTACATTCCACACATTTCTCTGGCAACAACAATCTCTGCTCTGAAAGGCACCAAGCACGCTTCCCACACATTATCCCAGCGAAGCTTCTGAAAGCCTCCATTCAGCAGAAAACAAAACAACCTTGAACGTGGATAAACAATTTGATGAATCTGGGGGCCTGCCTGTGCGCGCAGAGCAAGACAGAGTCAGGATTCAAGATGATATGAGGGCATGTCAAAGCCAATAGTAAGAAATTCATAATACTTCCCAGTGTATAATGCAATGCACATTTGTGCACCATTGCCTATAGCATCACATACTTCATCTCTCAATGTACAACACAATGCACATTTGAGCCCCACTGTCATAATACTGCACCTCGAGACCAAAAAGTACATTCCACACCTCTCTCTCTCTCATGCTTTCAAATGCACATCCCACACGTTCTGTTCTTGGCAAGCTGTTCTACTCTGTGACCACTCCCACTTTAAGACTGCAAGATTAAATCTTCAAGGGAAACAAGGCATATATCCAGGATGTACATTCATGCTAGGGTAAAATGAAACACCAAAGTCAATTAAAATGATGGTAATCAAAGGTAATCACGTGGTGTCAAACCATAAGAGTGCCTCTAGCACTACAGCAGGCCAAGATAATCACAATTTCAAGTTGAGCAGAGAGCTTTCTTCCCGTAGGTATCACAATATCCATCCATTCATGTAGGTGTCCAGGCACCGAGGCACAGCGACTCCTGTGGACCCAGATGTTCCCATTTTCCATCTCTAACACTTCACTAGGGCCCCTTGTATGGATTGAGTCTGATATCAGCAAATGTTTGACAGCTGCCCCAGTGCCTAAGTGGGGCCACCTGGTGTCCTCCTCACTAAGGCATCTCTCCTTCCATCAGCTTATAAAGGATAGCCTGGTATTCCATCAGGTCATTCAGAAATAAACAAGCCCAGGGCCCTAACAGTCATCTGAGCCACCACTATTTGCAACAGGTCATGCCCCACCAGGAGGCAAATCAAGAAGAGTGGAACATGTACTGGCTACAGCCCTAAACCCCCACGTGCCCAGGAAACCCAGCCTCAGCACTTGTGACAGTCAACAGGCGCAGGAACCTGATGCCCAACACTACATAGACCCCAGTAGCCCAGAAGATGAACAGACGTTCATCCATTGGGTGCTCACTGTCACATAAGGCCTCCTTCTGCATCAGTGCTCTCTGGGTCACATCAGCGAGCCGGCGCCATATTTCTTAGCCCTCGTTTAAGGGGGAAGCTGAGTTTCAGTGCCATTCCTTCCGCTGTACAGGGTCTCAGCTGAAGGGCATCAGTGCTTCATGTGTAAGGATGCCTCCCCGTGGGTGCATATGTCCACTTTGTTGGATGGCAGGATGTTTAAAGTGAGGTGTGTGGTGTGTGGTGCCTGGAGTGCCAAAGTTTTAAGTGCTTTCAGCCATTTGCTCACCACTTTCTCATAGGACTTATGTGGTAGCTAGTGTTAGCTGCATTATTATTAGAATTCCATGTGCTTATAATTCCATGTTCCATAATCAAGTTTCTTTACCACAGGTACTCCTTTCCTTATTGATGTTTATCTTTGTATTCATTGGCTGAGCTCTGTGAGACTCATGGCATTCTAGGTTCTGGGGCTGGGGGTTCTTATTCAGTTGGGGACCTGTCTCTGTTGTATGTGGATGCTCTAATAAAGACTGGACATGAAACATTTATTGTTGTAAGTGTAATCTTCCTACCGCATATTGGCGACCATCGGTGAAGAACCCGGAGAGAGCATCCACACCTGTTTGCTGTCGAGACTCCTGCCATCAAAGTAGGATGTCAGCGGAATCTGCAGAAGAACGAGAAGATTGCCGCAGAGTCTACCACTTCAGAAGAGGTGCTGATTTGTGTATCCGTTCTGCGCTTTGTAGGCACGCTCAATTTTTTAAATTTTTGACAAACTGAGGCAAGTAATCCAGCGCAAGCGCTTCTTGCGCAAGATCTTCACAACGTTACTTGAATGTTCTTTAAGTCACTCAGCGTGTGTAGGGACTGTGCACGCACAGGCAGTTGTTTGACCAGCCAGTCTCACATAGGAAACGCGTGCAAGTAAGCATGTCGTAGCGGCCATATTTTGGGAAGTTTTTCTTAATTGAAATGCTGTCTACATCGTACGCGTTTAAAACTGTTTGTGTTATACAAGTGGAGTTCTCTCTTAAAAATAAGCCAGGATTAGACACACCGCAACCTTGGCCACTCACAAACAGGTTGGAATAAATATATTATTTATATTTTGAACAGCATTTCTATAGCGCTTGCTGTGAAGTCAGTCTACAATGGCCAGTAACAATTGTGGCAATCCTCCACCTGAATCTTTCAAAGGTCCCAAACAACCCAGCATGAAATGGGACAAGTGGCTCAGACATTTTAAAAATGATCTTTGGGCAATTAATGTTGGAATATTTCCAGCACAAAGGAAGAAAGCTTTGCTATATAATTTGATGGGCACTGATGTTGAGGATATTTCCGAACACTTTCCTGCAATGGCACCACCACATGGAGTTGAAGCGAGGGAATATGACGTTTATTCTCAAGCATTACATAGATTAAAAAAAAGATTCAGTGAGGAGCCACATATAGTTTTGGAAAGGTTTCATTTCTAGACATGCCACTTGAGGAGTTGGTAGATGCTTATGTATCATCCCTGAGGGTTCTCGCTGCAGATTGTGCGTTTGGTGTTGAAGTAGACACTTATGTAAGAGATCATTTGATCATTCGGTGCTACAACAAAAATATTCAGGAACAGCTTTTGCGGCAACGGAATCGTATATTATAGGAGGCAATAGACATTGCCAAAAGTGTGGAACGCTCTATCAATTCTTTTAAAACAATTAATGTTGACAGTACATTAGTAGGGGTAGCAGCACAATCTGTCAAAGATAGTAGCAAACCTGTTGTTTCCAATATGACATTTTCAAAATCATTTACACCTTTTGGCAGATCTGGCACTAAATTATCTTGCAATCATTGTGGATGAAAAATGCCATCTGCACAGTATAAGCAATGTCCAGCCAAGGGCAAAGAATGTTTTAAATGTGGCAAGATTGGGCATTTTGGAATTGTGTGTCAAAGCAGGGCTAAACGGGTTTCTATTGTTCAAGAACTTTGTACTGTAGATGAGTTTGAAGAGGAAAGTTGTGTTGTGTATTAGAGAGGGTGTAGCTGTGAGTGAAAGTGATCAGAGTGATGATGTTTGCATGAATTCTGAGGCTAGTTTAGACAATGCTATGAATTCGGTACCACAAGTGTGTGAGTTGGTTCCTAATAAGGATGCTCAAGAAGTTCATATGATTACTTGTGCTACTCATAGTGAAGTGGATGTGGAACCATACGCGCCACCCAAGTGTGAGATTATTATTGATGGCAGAGCAATGCAAGTCATGGTGAATTCTGGCTCTCCGTACACTATTATTTCAGATTCTTTTTTCTACAAGAACTGTCGAGATACAAATCTGAAACCCACTGATGTTAAAGTGTATGGATTTGGAGGCAAAGAAATCATTATGAAGGGTTATTTTGTGTCTGAAATAACCTTCAGACATAACACTATTTTGGGGAAGGTGTATGTTGCTGTGGATGGATTACAAGTGTTGGGGTGGAGACTCCCAGGGAAGTTTAATATCACTCTTCATCCCAATGCGAGAGTACAAGTGTGTTTTGCTGAAGACACGATGAGTGTGCAGAGTGTATCGTCCAAAGACAACAAATTGGAGAATATTCTTGGTGAACATAAGAGTTTTATCAGCAAAGAACTTGGTAAAGTAAAAGGTTTCTCGCACCATATTCAATTAAAAAGAGATGCGGTGCCTGCAAAACACAAATTGAGGCATGTTCCGTTGTCAGTTCGAGCCATCCTTTGCCTAAGGTTCATGAGTTATTGGCAAAATTGGATGGTGCAAGTTTTTTCTCGACAATTGACCTTAAGACATCCTATCAGAGGTTGAGTTAACACCTGAATCAAGACATATAGCTACATTCATGACACCTGATGGGGCATTTAGATATGTCAGGATGCCTTTTGAACTCGCGTCCGTTGCATCAGTATTTCTGAAATTAATGTTTTGTCTTTTCAGAGCTCTCTATGTAGTGGTTGCATTCCAGGATGATATTCTGGTTTATTCTGAAACAGCGGAACAACATTCTAACATACTAAATAGAGTGTTAACCATCTTAGAAGAAAAAGGTATGACTATTCATCTTGATAAATGCAACTTTTTCACTCATGAGGTAGAGTACTTTGGTCACACGATTACTAAGTCTAGCATTTATCCTAAGAGAGACTTGTTAAATTCCATTCAGAATATTCAAATTCCAAAATGCGAGGATCAACTTAAATCCTTTTTGGATTTGGCCGAGTATTATGCAAGATTTGTAAAAAAATGTGCAGATGTTGTTCTACCATTAATATCTTTACTCAAGAAAGGAATCAAATTTGAGTGGTTAGAGGAACATACCGTAGCGTTCAATATTTTAAAAGAAGCGATTATCAATTCTAAACCTTTGTCTTCTTTTGCCCACAATGCAGCAAATGTGGTTACCGTGGATGCCAGCGTGACTGGTCTTGGAGCGGTTCTGAGTCAAGTTAAGGATGGTGTTGAACGCACGTTCGCATTTGCAGTCAGATAGCTTACAGTAGCTGAATCTAAGTATTCCACCATTGAGCGTGAGGCACTGGGGAACATTTCAAAATGTACCTATGGGGAAACCTTTCCATCTTAAAACTGACCATGAGTCTCTTATATCTTCGCTTTCAAAACATGGGATGGGAAAAGCTTCATCCAGGTGGGTGAGATTATTGTCCAAACTATGAATATAATTTCACTGTGATGTATATACCCAGAACACAGAATGTACGAGCTTACTGTCTGTCTCAGTTGTCAGGAGATGTTTTGTCATCTTCTAGTTTACAAATACAAGAAGAATGTGTTGCAGCATCTTTGGAGGATGTTGCACTTTCAGTAGGGGAAGCTCTACCTAAAGAAGAAGGGTTGTTGGCAATGCCAAAGTATGACACGTTTGAGAGACTCAGGGGTATATTTTGGAAGGTTGGCTAATAGTAAAACAATTGTTAAAAGAATTTAAAGTGTTTTGGAAGGTTAGAGATGACTAGTTGGTTGAAAATGATGTGATTGTAAAAGGGCAGTGTTTTGTTCTACCTCGAGGCATCAGCTGATTTCAATACCTCATTTAGGTCACATGGGTCAATCTAGTACCATTAAACAGGTCAGGGAGTTGTCCTGGTGGCCATACATGGACTGTGACATTGTTAGGTTTGTGGAGAAATGTCCTTTATGCCTTAAGTTTGACAGAGTTTTGCAGACACAACAGACTGATCATGTGCAAACCACTTTGCCAAATAAACCTTGGATAAAATTGTTTATGGATCTATTTGGTCCCTATGAAGGAATTGAATCTGGTTAAACTTATATTTCTGTTCTCATTGACTATTTTTGAAAATGGGTAGAGTTAAAATGGATTTCTTAACCCAATACTGCATCTGTTATTGATTTTTTGCAGGATGTGTTCAGAAAAGAGGGTTTTCCAGATTTCATTGTATCTGACAATGGTACCCAATTCACTTCCTCTGACATGGGTGACTATTTTAAGAGTGTAGGCATTTGTCATGTTAAGACAGCTTTATATTCTCCAAACATGAACGGTTTGTTGGAAAGATTTATCAGGAGGTTGGTAGAAGGGATCCAGCTGGCTCTTAGGGCCAGAATTAATGTTAAACGACATGTTGCTGATGTATTGTGGTCATTTCATTGTACCCCTCCTTGTACTACCAGATTTTCACCTTTTATGTTGCTTAAAGGGAGAATTCCCAGACAACAATTGAATCCAGGTTGGTTGTTTCCCAACATAGATACTTGTAATCACAAAGAGATTTAGAATTTAGTCAAAACCAAAGTTGAAATGAAAGAGCTTAAAAGTAAAAAGAGGAGTGTTCGAAAAAAATCAACATTAAGTATTGGTAACAAAGTCGAAATAAAATACCAGGACATGTTTAGAAAGGTTGTTCCAAATTTTCAGATGTAAGGAAAATTGTTAAGCTGGGAAAAACTTCAGCTTTACTTGACAATAGTACATGGTGGAGTATTTTTAGATTAGCGAAAACTAATTCACCCATGCAAAAGTATGTGAATGTAACTGATTAACCTGATTTTGGAGGTGAATCAGTTACAAGCAGGGGTGGCTCCTCCGTTAAGGCAGAGAAGCGTCACCCTACTGCTCTCAGAGCAGTGGAAAAGGGAAATATAAAATGATAATAACATATTATCATTTTATTTTTCGTTGCTACTGGGCTGGGTAAGGGTGGGGTGGGGGGGAGGGCTGGTGGCACAGGGAGGAGGAGTGGTTCATGCACACTAAGTGCGCATGACTGCTTGGCTGGCCGTCTTGGGCCGGCCAAAAAGTCATGCGCACTTAGCATGTTCTCCACCGGGCTGTAATATACAGCCTGGGTGGAGAACATGCACAGGCTCCCTGTCCTGTCTGAGCGCCGAACCAATGCAGCGTTGTGATTGACTTAGGGGAGCCTGTGTGCTTCCGGGACTCGTCCCCAACGACGGAGGAGAGACCAATGTGGCCGCTAGGAGATAAGTGGTTTTTAAAAAGAAATATTTTATCACCCCAACACCCCCTCTCCACTGTTCCCTGTCAGCTGCCATTGGGTACAAGGAAGGTTTCAGGTGACATTCTAGAAAAAACTGCTGAAGTTTTGCCTGAAAGTTTGGAAAAAGGAAGAGGAATACCAGGTTACCTCAAATGTTTTATGATAATCATCGAAATTGCTTAGGTCAGGATCCTTGGATTCCTTTAATGACTCAGCGGGGGTCCTCTGATTCCAGTAATGATTAAATGGGGGTCCACAGAAGTCAAAAAGTTAAGAATCATAGCTTTAGTGCATCCAGAAGATATAGATATCTAGATACTGTTATCGATCTGACTAGTCAGATATTGTTTTGTTACCGCAAATGTTTTATGATTTTATTATGTATTGATATTTATGTTTTTGCTATCTTCTTTGTTTCAGCCTTTTATCTTCTTTTGTTTTTTGTTTCTTTTTGTTTCATATAAGGAAGGGGGTATGTGGTAGCTAGTGTAAGCTGCATTATTATTAGTATTCCATGTGCTTATAATTCCATGTTCCATAACCAAGTTTCTTTACCACAGGTACTCCTTACCTTATTGATATTTATCTTTGTATTCATTGGCTGAGCTTTATGAGACTCATGGCATTCTAGGTTCTGGGGCTGTGGGTTCTTATTCAGTTGGTGACCAGTCTATGTGGATGCTCCAATAAAGACTGGACATGAAACACTTATTGTTGTAAGTGTAACCTTCCTACACAGCTTAACAGTATGTTTGTGTCAACCCTTCCCGTAAAAATCACGAACAAGACATTTCAGTCTAGGAGTTTCTTTTGTTTGGCCAGCGTGACCTGTAAAACCTGTGCACTTTAGTTACTGGTATCCTAAGAGTCCAATGATAAACACAGCTACGAAGCTTCCTCTGGACTTCCTTTGTCCTGCTGTTGTGCATTCTTTATTAACCCATGTTTGATGATCAAGACAAATCTCTTACTTTCTGGTTCCATGTGTTTGATTGGTGTTTATCTCCATCTTTTGAGTCTGAAGAGAATGTGAAATGAAGGCTTTGCTTCCAAGTTTGTTTTCCCTAGATTTGGTAGTCCAATTTTCCAGTCACAGAATTCCAGTGGTGTGACAGATTCCCTTAAAAGAGCAGAGATGATAAAAGTTATAGAAATAAATATGTTTTAATTTTGTTTTTACTTGGAGTCTGAAACTGCATCATATTAATCTACCAGTTAGAAACTGCAGCTGAACAATACTTCTAAGTGTCCACACTACAGTAGCATCTTCAGTTAGGTACATCAAAGGTCATCAGAGGCTGGACATTTTTGAGAAACAGATGCACTGGATGACTGGCCTCCTGAGAGGATATGTTCTTCTTAGGCTACCAAAGGACTTGCCTTATCGACTTGTGGCTTGCAGACAAAAGCACAAAATCTGCATTAAGACACAACAAATGTGAATTTCATTCTGAAGTAATTCTTACTATGGCTTACTGCCTTCTACGCGTGGAGCCTTCATTTAGGTAAGTGTCTGCCTAACATGCTCTGCCTTCTGTTAAAACCTTTGGGTGACAATTAAAGCAGGTTGGTCAATTGAAACCGCTGTGAAGCCATTGTATGGACTCGGTCTCCTGCTCCCAATATGCTGTGCATTGCTTTGGAAAGCTTAGGGTGACAACTAAAGCAGCTCAATACTCCACCTGGAAAGCCATTGCATGCACATGCACTCATCCCTCCCCTCACAGTCATGAGGCTTTGGCAGTGGATCCTGAGGTCGAAGAGATGCTTTGCTCCCTTCCACAACTATATTAATGCATATACATTTGTGATGTATGTAAGACTGCACAATTTAACATGCAAATAATGCCCTTTATGTTGTGCAATTTGTTTGGTCTTCTAGAAAATGCTACTCTCACTTTGATTATCAGGAGCAAAAAGCAAATCTATGTTTAGACATGAGGCAGCAGAATATGAAGCTAGCACCATCTATAGACTGCAGACTAAAAGGTGTTTTCCTTTTACTCTTAAAGTTGCTGATTGTGTGCATACTTGGCTTCTGTTTTTGAGTAGAGGGAGTCCAACCTAGAGCAACCTTATACAGTGAAAGCCTTAGCTGGTTGGAAATGTGCTTACTGTGGCAGAGCAGAGAAGTCAAGATCTAAGGCTTGATGCTTTTGTACATAACAAGTGAATACAATTGTGTACTAAAACATATGTTTTTGCTGCCTTTCTCACAGGCCATTTTCAGGAAAAACATAAGTGTCAGATTCCGAGTCAAGAAAAGGTGCAGTGGAGCCAGTATTTACATCAGATTTTGAAGCAGCTTTTGAATTCATGTTCAGATGCTCCATCACCTTTCCAGAACATTTTGTTAAATGCAGGCCGAAAAGGGCTCTTAAATATGAAAGTATTCACAAAACATGTACAGCACAACATGTAGCTTATTTAAAGAAGACATTTTCA
Source organism: Calotriton arnoldi (assembly GCA_963921515.1). Classification (NCBI taxonomy): domain Eukaryota; kingdom Metazoa; phylum Chordata; class Amphibia; order Caudata; family Salamandridae; genus Calotriton; species Calotriton arnoldi. Next base: position 502,608 of record CAWUFW010012597.1, read on the forward strand.
ATTGCCTCTAGAGGAGAGTGAGATCTGTGCACACACGAATCAAGATCACAGCATAACGAACAAGCATTGGCATAGCCAATAGGACTCACCTTTGGGACCTTATAAGTGTTTAGCCATGCAGCACATTATCCGGGGTGCTGTGCCACCAGGGATTGAATATCTATACAATTATTACATACTGGGTCATGCAGTGTGATTCAGGAATACATGCTTGCCTCAGGAAACATTAATGGACACATTCCAATTCTTTTTAATGCACAGAGAGAAAGACAAGTGCCTCGATACAATGCAACAGCACTATAATAACATTCTGTGTGCGACTGCATCACTAGAGTATTGAACAACCTATGAAAAAAAGCAGTGAAGCACTGTCCAATGGCAGAGATGTCACGTCCCTCCTCCCCCAGGCCTCTATTCACCAGGCACCCTTCTCCAGAGCTTTCCATTGAAAACACTGCTTGCACCATCTGTTTATCAGCGTGCCCCCATCCATGCCCTCTGTCCCAGCCGCCCGGGTATGGGAGCACTGGACATAGCAACAACAACAAAATGCTCCCATTTGTCAGGTAGAGAGGAAATAATGAGTAAACAGGGACGGCGTCGGCATCACTTAATCTCCGCGCCCCTAAAAACAAAAAAATGTACCTACCCTTGTGTAATGTAACTGCCACTTTTGTACCTGACCTTTGGGTTAGTTGAGTTTGCACTCTATAAAAATGCCCCCAAAAATTAATCTGACCTTGTGTAATGTAACTAACGCTCATGTAAAGCGCTCCAACGCCTTTGGGTCACTCTAGTTCACAATGTATAATGAAAAATGTCTCACAGTCCCTGGGGAGCTGCCGTGAATGTGCTTTGAAATTAGAGCTCTGACAGTAGGAGGACGACTGGAAGAGTCAGCGGGGCGGGCATGCAGCGACATGGGAGGAGTTGGGAGAGACGAACACTGCTCCCATTTGTCAGGTAGAGTGGAAATAATGAATAAACAGGGGCCGCGGCGGCATTACTTAATGTCCCTGCACCTAAAACAAAAATTAACCTGACCATGTGTAATATAACTGGTGCTTTTGTAAAGTTCTTCAATAATTTTGGGTCAGTCGAGTTTATGCTCTATAAAAATGCCCCACAAAATTAATCTAATATTGTGTAATGTAACTACCGCTCAAGTAAAGCGCTCGAACACCTTCGGGTCGCTTGAGTTCACATTATATAAACAAGCATCAGAGAAAATGTAACGAAGTTGCCCAAGCCTTGCCCTTAACTATGCTGCAAAGTTGGGCTGCAAGGTTGGTCCGGTGACCGAGGCTCGCAAAAGCAACAAGCAGCGAAGGGGGCGGGTTTTTGGGGAAATCCTCGCACTTTGGATTCAGAGAAAATTAAAGAGGTGATTTCAAAAACAGAGTCTGAAGTATCTGACATTTCATCTTGGAATCTGAACAAACGAGGAGATTAAGTGATGGGCGCCGAAGCTGAACCATTGAAGATTGGCAAACAGTGACATGAGCAGGAATCAAAGAAAAAATGGTCCCCCAAATGAACGCCTAAACACAGAAGCATAATGTTAACAGTAATTGGGCAGTACTCTGTGGGAGGAAACCAAGCACCAAAAGGAAGGACAAAGAGGAAGAATGAACCACTAGCAAGCAAGTATTTTTGAACGACAATCAAAGGGACGAATAAATAGGCAATGGGCGGGCTGTAAGTTCACAGAGTGAATACAGCATGTATCAAAGAGACAGCACAAGCGCTGCTTAGGCTCGATCTAAAAATGTCACAATGTCAGTCAAGACTGCAACAATCCATATCCACTATATATTAATAGCAGCCACAGTAAGCTATTGCTTGCTTAATATTTTAAGCTTTTTTATTTTTGATGCATTTCTTTTACTGTCATTAGCATGTAGTCCATGTGCACTCATCGTGCATTAGTAGCACTCAGTTTTTAGGCTTTCTGGTTGACAGCACACTGCCAGCCATCTGTTACCCAAGCAGTAATATTCTAGTCCTAAGTTTGATAGTCACTCTTCCAGTAGAAGTTAGTTATTGAACAGGGCATGCTATCTGAAGTGAATAGTGTCTGTGCTGCACCTTCTCTTGACTCTGACACTTGTCTTTTCATGAACGTAGTCTGTCAAATATACAGCACAATCTTATGGTTTAGTTCAAAATTGTACTCAATGGCTGCATATAAAAGCATCAGACCTCAGATTTAGGCCTGCCACAATAAGGACCTTCCCAACCAGCTAAGATTTTAACATTATAAGAGCACTCCTAGTTGCATACCTTTCTATTGAAAAACACAAGCCAAGTGTGAGCATTAGAGCTCTGTTTGTAAGTGCCTTCCCAAGAGATCTACTGTCCCCCTGAGAGTCCGCAACTGCTTAAACAAATAACTAACATTAACAAATTAATACGGTGTATATAAATAGAGAAGCAAAATGTAAAAGTGAAAATGTTTAAATGAGCTGTAAATGTAGAGAAATTTGAAATCGGAGGCTAAAAATTAAGTTGGCACCTTCAGATTGATTTGCAGGGGCAGTGCAAGCACATTAAACAGAATGCAGTGAGGACAATGGGTGGCCTAAATTGAATTTAGAAAAGCTCCAACCTTCCCATTAAAAATTTAGATTTTTTATGTTTCCTTGTGAAAAACAAAAAAAACAAAAATTATTGCTTTATGGTTCAAATCATCGAAATTGCTTAGGTCAGGATCCTTGGATTCCATTAATGACTCAGCGGGGGTCCTCTGATTCCAGTAATGATTAAATGGGGGTCCACAGAAGTCAAAAGGTTAAGAATCATAGCTTTAGTGCATCCAGAAGATATAGATATCTAGATACTGTTATCGATCTGACTAGTCAGATATTGTTTTGTTTGACAGTTTTCTGCCTTTGTCAGCTGATTGCCCTTCATCTACTCCACCTGCCAAAGTAGCTATTGGTGTATGGCCCTTTTCACTGTTCGTATTGTACATTTTGCACTATTTAAAGTGTACAATACCATTTAACAAGACAGAATCTCCTTGACATGCAACCATGCGCCATTATTATCTGACCTGTTTACTCTTGGATTGGCAGCCTATGAAACATACTTTGGTCTGAACTGGTGGACATTCACTAGTTTGCCCATCTATACTTGATTTTGCAATTCCATTGCAGTACATTGATTGATAATGGGAGACTTTAGTGCTTAATGTTTTCTTTTTAAACTTAGGTCACATCAGCAGCGGTGAGATTCCATTAAACAACTTATCTCCTACCGCACTCTGCACTGTGGGTTCAAGCTATCTAAAGTTATTTACTTTTTATGGTGTATTGCAATGACGGCCTTCTTTCCATGTTTGAAGGCATTGTGTCCCATCAAAATGTGCCTCTGTCCTCCCAGCAATCCGATGAAAACCTACAACATGGATATTTCTCAGGTGGTACTAGTGCATCCAACAATGGAAACATTAAGTTATAGCCGCTTTTGTTAAGATACTTCAGTGTAATTTCAGGTGTGCCCTACACTTTGATAGATAGACTTCCACATTGATGCTGTGAACTCCACTTGTGCAATTAAAGAGTGGAGTACGTTATTATCATAACATGCCTTGAAATTAATGAATATTGCTCTGGTGCAATTCAGACATGAATTATAGATGACACTGTTCTATTTTTCAGCTACTGCTAGAAGACAATCTAGATATATTTTCATGAAAGTGTCTGCCCACATCCTTCATATTTATGCCTAATGAACCATTGGTGGCCTTCCTGTAGATGTTGAAGCATTTATTTTAAGAGTCTACAATCATTTCTCATCTGTAAAATAAACACTGAAATTAGGATTTTTTTTCTTTTGAGGACTTGGAATGGCATGCATCAACATCATGGCTCACCTTCTTTCCAGCCATTGATAGAATATTGCAATGCTGGCAGCAAATAAACACACATTTCTGAGCTAAAGGAAGAGGAAAACACCGATAATTTATGCCTCTGCACGAAGACTGTTGTGAAAAGCAACCTTGGTGTGGCACTGCTTGGAGTCACGTCTCTCTGCTGTCCTGGATGTGTCTTCAAACTCCATATTTCGAATAAGGCTGTGCATTTATACCATTCAAACCATTTAAGAAAATAAAACCTCTTGGTCTTGTTGTCTGATGGAAAAATAACATGAGAAGTCAGGAGCACGTTCAGGTTAACGCCTATAACCATGATGCTTTTACTACGTACCAACCAGGGGCGGTGCGTCCATTAGGGCGCTTGGGCGTTGCCCCCCCACTGAGCGTTGCCGTCAGTCACTCTCTCTGACTCTCGTCTCACTCACACAATGCATGCAATCTATCCCAGGCCGCCGGAGCCGTAGGCAGTCGGCTCAGAAGGGGGCGGGGCAGCACTACAGGAGTTCAGCTGCTGCCTGCAACAAGTGTCTGAATGATTGACATCCACATGGCGGAGCACACAACAACACCAAGAGTGCGCATGCTCTGTTCAGGGCTTAAAAAATTTGCGACCTTCCCGAACATGCGCACTAGGCGGTGCTCATTAGAAGAGTGAGGGTTGTTCCATGCCGCTCTTCTAATTAGCAGCCTAGTGCGCATGTCCGGGCTGGTCGCAAAAAATGTTAAGCCCTAAACACTAAACAGAACATGCGCACTACTGCTCAAGCCAATCCTGGCGCTGCTGCTGGAGCTGCATCTGGATTGGCTGAGACCGACGCAGGCGGTACTTGCCAAGGCGCCAAAGCGGGAGTCGGACCCCGGCCCAGGACTCAGAGGACTCGCAGAGGCGGCGCGGACCCGGTAAGTTTAGTTTGCGTTGCTTAATAAATAATGCGGCTTTATTTTAATCTCCCCCGCGCCGCGACCCCCAACACCCCCCCGCGAGTATTGGAGCGCGAGCCGCGACTGCCTGCTGTGTGTAAAATCAGTGTTCGGATCACCCAAGCGATAGGAGCTATAGACTGGTCTTTTACATTCGACACCACACAGCGCCTTAGAACCATCCATGGTCCTCTAGGCACACATACAGCCAGGTACGCGATTTACACTGGATTCTTAGACTGGCTCGAACGGTACTCACCCGGAGAGGTGCCTGATCTGGCAGGCGTGCGCTGTCGTTTGTTCTTGAAAGCAGTTATCCCGGACCCCGCATGCACTCACATTACAAAGGTGTTTAATGGTTTATTAATGACCACTCCCTGTGGGAGCTTGGCAAGTGAAGCGCCTATTACAGTTTAAGTGTACCCTAGCAGTCAAAGGGCTACTCCCTGCATACTTCCATACAACAAACGTCTTGAAAGGACACCGCCAAGGAATGTCGCCTAAAACAAGCATGCGTTAAAGACACACTCCCGTGAAAGCCATGTGCTAGAAGAGTACCCGGGGCGCTCACCTGTCTGTCGGTCACCCCCTCCCCCAGCTGCTCCACGGTGCCGGCATATACTGTCAAAACGGCATACACGTAGGACCTGACTGAATGGTAAGGGGGCCATTAACTGGTGTGAATGTTTGTCAGTTCTGGCAAGGTCTGTGTGCCTTTGTGTTTTTGAATTATTGCTGCTTTGTCAAAATGCCGAGGACAGGTCAGTTGTAAATGCGAAGTGGAGAGCAGACATTACAAGTTTTGCGTCGGACTGATGCAGTCAAGGGTTGCTAATGTACTCTGGGGATAGGAGGAGGAACACGCAGTTAGGGTCTATTACAGTGTTTGCATGTGTCAGCGCGCAAGAACACGGAGTTGGCGTCATTAAACACTTCTATGCATTACCTATAGGGATTATCTTTCGAAGGCACTGTAGTACACTCTCAGATACACTACAACTTCGATGGTCTAGTAAAGGTAGAATAATATTACTACACAAACATAAAAAGCCCTTAGTGAAAGCTACATTATCTTATGTACAGTTATAGCTCAAAGTCGAGCATCTCTTCACGAGCAGGTAAAGGTAATATCCCAATGTCACATATGGGAAATGATACTGTCCTGGATAGAATTTTATGAAAAGCTCGTGTGCAGACACCCTTCTGCCTTTCTCATCTACTGCTGTCCAAATGATTTAAAGGCGCAAAAAGAACTTCCCAAATGAAAAGCACTGCCCCTCCCTGTAATAATATGTTCTCCCATAACACAGTAGGCGGTGAGAACGTTGAGTGACTCAGCGTGCATCACTAGTCGCTCCGGGTGACAACCCTCAGCCCCTCCACCCCTTGCACCCTCATGCATCTCTTTCTCACCCTAACATATATTTTTACTTTTTATATAAGGTTTTAGACTGTCGAGATGTTAAAAATATAGTGCTATTTTATGCTTCTAACTGAAGAGCTGCTGTGCTGAGAATACATTTGTTTGTGGCTTGCCAGAGATTTCTGCTGTTGCGATAACATGGGGGGTGAGTTTGAACAGAGCGATAGATCTTAGTGGTTCGCGTGGAAAGAAGTAAAGTACATTGGGCAGTGCACTGACAGGTGCCTAGAACTGCATGTTAGATGGTAAAATGTCATTTTATTCGCTGCATTCTGCTTTAAATGATAAACTTTTACCTTTTAAGATGTTGGACGGATGTGTGAGCCTTGAGGCTTTTTTTGCCCAGTGCTTTGTTAACTCTTGCACTGTACCGTGTATGCTAGTCACGAAGGCAAATGATTACCTAAATTCATAACATTTTGTTTTGGAAGGTCAAAGTTCTCCTGCTGTGCCTTGTTTCTCAGACGTAATGCAATCTAGAAACACCCGTCTTTGCTTGTTAGCTAGGCTTGATCGCGTATTCTGTTATTTTTATTGTGTGGAATTTTTATCAATTTACCATAGCAGAGTAGTCATACTTTTTTTCATTTCCCAAGGTTATGCCATAACCTTGGGAAATGAAAAAAAATATGACTGCACATGGGATTGTGACAGCTGCCTACTTAACCATGCGGTGGGTGCAGGCAGATTTGAAACAAGCTGTCATGGTTCAAAATGTCATGGACGGGGGCAGATATTCTAAGTGCTCGTATTGCTCTATTAACCTTCCTGCTTCCTCAAATTTGCTTGAAAATGCACCATTTATCCACTCTCTTTTTCAAAATTTTCTCAGGGGAGAACCCCCGAACCCCCCTTAGGTTGTTCGGGCTCGCTCGCCGCGGTGCAGTACGGCAATAATTTTACGCTTCACCACTTTCAAATGTCACCAGCCACCACCGGTACCAACTATTCCAATTAATACATGAATATATTATCAAGATGCCTGCTATCAAAACACACAATAAATGTAATACACATTGGTGCACTCTATTGAAAATAAATGTATCAGCTGTTGCAAATGGATAACAACTTATACGGCCTCATGCCTCAATTAGCAAGTAGGACGTACACAAGAAGCACTACTGAAGGAATCATTTTAGGGACCCAATTTGATGTGTAAAAGTTGGTGTTAAATAAATCCAACTTATAATTTGGTAAACATAAATGTAACAATGTGTATGTAAAAAGGGTCACTGTGAAACAACATCAAATATGACAAGTTTATTATGATAAGCGGTTTTTTCAGTACTAAATTACTAATCGTAATGGTGCATAAATACATGGGGTCACAATAAAAGCAGCCACTGACACTAGCCTCATGATTATTTGTTAATAGTCATTATATTCCTTATGAGGGGCATACTATGTGGCGATATTGTGGCAGATGTGGAAGGTTTATCGATGTTTTAGTCTATTTAGTCAATTGTACGTGAGACTATTCTCAGGACTAAGTGGCAAAGTACAAAAATGGTCAACCCTTTTAATTCTTGGGGCAAAGAAAGTACATAACAGTTGATATGAATAAATATAGATAATTATAAAACAGAAGTATGCCAGAAATTAGTGAAATCACCCAATACGCACTGTGGACCAGTACCAACAAATAGCATAAGCAGGTGGACAACTCACCATCTCATAGCAAATAATGAGAGGACTGCTCAATGGAGGCGGAACTTGAAGCTGACGACAGTCACTGCCCCTTGATAGAGCTCCTCTGTGGCGCTAGTCTGGCTCTCTTGCTCTGCCACCTCTGAGCCCGCAACTGTATTCGCCATCTTGGTGGGAGGTGCTGACACACTTGCTGCCATGTGGGGTCAATTTTGGCAAAAGGTGGATCCACCTGATCAACTCCACCTTTGGCCTACTTCGGGAGCGGCTGGCCCAGGTGCGGGACAGCTGACAGCTCCTCCTCTGCAATGTATTAGAGCCAGCCCACCTTCCTTCCCTCCTGATATTGCTACTCAGCATGGAGGGAGCCAAACACCCTTCCACTGCCATTGAAAGCCTTCTCAGACACTGCTGTGGAACATTGCTATGGCTGCCTGCCTCCGCGGCCTGCTGTGAGCGCCTACCTCCGCAGACAGCGGCTTGGAATCACTGAGGCAGCAGCAGCTCCTCCCTTCTGCTCCATCAAGCCTGACCTCTACCCTCTTGTGTCCTACCACCACTGACTCTACCACCCATATGGTGCAACAGTGGCCACCATTTCATTGGTAGTGGAGGCCTACCCTCACTAGCACTGGTGGTTTAGCAGAGTGAGGATGCATGGATGGGGTGATTTGGCCTCATGAGAAAGGATGCCATTTGCTTCACTACTGCTTTATGGTGACTTGACCTCAATCCTGCCCTGATTGCATCTCAGAGAGTGAGAGCGAGAATGGAGTACAGATGCTACAGCTTACAGCGGCTTGGTGAGACATCCCGGGGCTAGACAGCAGTAGATACATGGGTCCACTGGCCTGTGACCCAGACCCATCCCAATCACAGAGGCACTATCACTATTTGGCAACTTGGGGGAGCCTCAGGCTCAGAGGCACATTGGTGGTCTGGACCCAGTTAACAGAGTTGTGGTGCACTAACCATGAGGATTGGAGTAGTAGCCTCTGGGCTTACAGTGTCGCCACCTGTATAAAGTGTGCAGATTTGGTCCTCATCATGTACCTCTCCTCTTCCCCTGTATTATATGGTCTTTATGACTGATCCAGCCTCTCCTTCTTTGTGACTCATGGCTGGCTGCAGTCCACATCTTCCAGAACTACTCAGTTTTCTCCCCAGCACTGTCATACTCAACGCTATCCTGATACATCTTGCTCTACTGGACCGCAAGGGTTTCTTGGTGAATACTGATATAAGCTTCAGCCCTGTCTAGTCAGCTCCATCCCCTGTGTCATCCCATAAACATCCCTTGAAAGGTACTGCTTTGACCACTGCGGACAAAAAAATGGAGATGCTCCTCAAAGAAATCTTGGCCATAACTACTCTGCTCACTACCATGAACTCTAAAATGACACACCTCACAATGGAAGTGAAGTCCATGCGGCAGGAGATGACCTTCATACACACACAACTAGATCCAGTAGGTCAGAGGCTAGATGCAGTGGAGTCCCAATATGACTGCCTATCGAATTGGGACAAGACGTTGAATACCTTTGTTGCAAAGTAAAAGATTTGCAGCCCAGAGCAAGGAGGGATCATTTCTGGATATATGGGGTCCTGAAGGGGGTGGAAAAGGCTGACATGATAGCCTACCTGAAAACTATGTTACCTGAACTAATTCATCTGCAATTATCAGAACCCTTGGAACACCAGAGAGCCTACCGGTCCTATTGGGCCACACAATCCAACACTCTATGCCCTATCATAGCTTGGCCCATCATAGCTTCTGCACTGTGCTTCCGGCTCACCAGGTCATTCTGTTTGCAAGCTAATAAAGCAACAGAATCTTTGCCCATTGATGAATACCGAATGTCCTTCTCTGCAGACTATTCTGCTACCACTAACATCAAATGCAAGAGATTCTTTCCACTTCACACTGAGGTGAAGCACGGAGACCTCAAGTATGGCCTCTTTGAGCCAGCTCGAATTCTGGTGACACTCGATAGACAGACAAAGGAGTTCTTGAATCCCAAGGACCTTCAACTGTTTCTCGGGTTCACTGATAGACTATTGATGACAAAAATATCGATGTTAAAAATATCGAAAAAATATATAGAATACAACAATATTGACTCCCATACCTACACAGGTAAGTACAAAAATATTGAATCAAAACTATCGATGTAAAAAATATAGATGTAAAAAATATCGATTTAAATATATATAGGAAATAAAATAATATATATTAAATATATAAAATATTAATATTAATTTTAACAAAATAAATTAAATTTAATATGCATTTTAACAAAATATAACAAATAAACTGAATTACAAAAAATAAACACACAAATAATTTATACATAAATATATATTTACTTTAAAATAATTAATAAACTATTATCTTTAATTTATTTTAAAACTTTAAAATTATATAAAAATAAAATATATATATATCAATAATTTAAAATATATAAAAACATTCTACAATAATTTAAGACATTAAACTATTAAAAAATAATTAAACTTAAATTTCCCAATACAATCAGTGCAACAGTAGGGAAAATGTTGGATAGCAAAATAATTAAATTTACTATTCCAACTCCAGTGAGTGCAACAGTAGGGTAAGTGTTGGATAGTGGAGGGGTGAAAATTACTATTCCCACTCCAGTGAGAGCAACAGTAGGGAAAGTGCTGGATAGCGGAGGGGAAAAAATTACTATTCCCACTCTAATGAATGCAACAGTAGGGAAAGTGTTGGATAGCGGAGGGGTAAAAAATACTATTCCCACTCCAAACAGTGCAACAGTAGGGAAAGTGTTGGATAGCGGAGGGGTAAAAATTGCTATTCCCACTCCAGTGAAATCAACAGTAGGGAAACTGTTAGATAGCAAAGTGGATAAAATTACTATTCCCACTCAAGTGAATGCAACAGTAGGGAAAGTGTTGGATAGCGGAGGGGTAAAAATTACTATTCCCACTCCAGTGAGAGCAACAGTAGGGAAAGTGTTGGATAGTGGAGAGGAAACAATTACTATTCCCACTCCAAACAGTGCAACAGTAGGGAAAGTGTTGGATAGCGGAGGGGAAAAAATGACTATTCCCACTCCAAAGAGTGCAACAGTAGGGAAAGTGTTGGATAGCGGAGGAGTAAAAATTACTATTCCGACTCCAGTGAGTGCAACAGTAGGGAAAGTGTTGGATAGTGGAGGGGTAAAAATTACTATTCCCACTCCAGTGGGTGCAACAGTAGGAAAAGTGTTGGATAGCGAAGTGACAAAAATTACAATTCAAACTCAAACAGTTAAAACAAGAACTAAAAAACATTAAAAATTATAAAAAATCATTAAAAAAATTCAACAATATTTAGAAATAAAAAATCAAATATATTAAATATATTTTAAAAAAAATATTATAATATTAATTACATATAAAAAACCTACAAATGATATATAATATAAAAAATTAAATAGATTTATAAAATAAAATTCTTTAATACTAGAAAATATTTACAAACAAATAAATTAATTAATATTAATACATAAATGTATTTATTGTATTTCCTACCCTATAACACCACACCAATAGCAAAACACTTCAACATTTCTAATTACATTTTTTGCAAAATTAACATAATTAATAATCAATATTATTAATAAAAAAACGAATACACATTAATTGACTACACCCACTTTAACACTATGATATCCACAACACACACCTAAATTAAACTCTAAAATAATAAAACACAATTAAAACTTATTTATAAATTAAAAACTATTATTATTAACAACTAATAATAAAGTAATTAAAATGTATTTAATACCCACCCTTTACCTTTAAAAGTAAAAACAAGACAAAAAATTTAACAACTACCCTCAATACTTATCAAATAATTAACATTAATTAATAACTATATATTAATTAATTAAATACAAATTACTTCCCAACCTTTACTCCTATAAACACCAAAACAAACTCCTAAAATTAATTACATATTTACCATAATTAATCACCAATTAATTAATTAAAATTAATTAACATCCAATTATTAGTTCATCAATTAAAAATAAATTACTTCCCACCCTTAACACCTATAAACACAACACACACCTAAAATTAATTACACAATTACCATAATTAATTACCAATTAATTAATTAAAATTAATTAACAGCCAATTATTAATTCATCAATTAAAAATAAATGACTTCCCACCCTTAACCCCTATAAACACCACAACACACACCTAAAATTAATTACACAATTACCATAATTAATTACCAATTAATTAATTTAAATTAAGGAACAACCAATTATTAATTAATTAATAATAAATTACTTTACACATTTAACACTATAACATCTCAATTAAACAAATATTAATAAATACAAAATAATCAATAAATTTAATATAATTAAATTACTTCCCACCCTATTCCCCTATAAACCCACAACAAAAATAAAAACGCAAAATTCAAATAAAAAAAAATTAATAACTGCTAAAAATTTAACACATATATTAAAAATACAAACAATTCTTATACAAAAAAACATACAACACATACATATAAAATAAATACTAAATTAAATAACATTAATAAACAAATGATATTTTTAACAACTATATTTTTGCAAACGATATTAAACAAATCGATATTCTTGACCACGAGAATCTGTATGTCGATATTTCTGACCCATGATATTTGCAACTCGATATTTGTGCAAGTTGATATTTTTGAATCGATATTTTGTCTCTTCACCGTTTCTCAACATCCTGGATGATCGCCCAATGGACACACATCCGATGGCCCAGCTGCCCCCACCCCTCAGTCGGAGTCACTTCTCCTTTGGAAAACCATTAGGCTTCAGCCTCAACACCAGAGGATTATGGGCTACTGAATAGGGAATAGGATTGCGCTGGTCTCCATTAAGGGGTCGATTCCGATTCGGGCCGGAAAAAGCACCGACCGACTCGGATCCGGAAAAAATACCGACCGACACGTACCAGTGGCGCCCGACACGCCAAGTACGATGCAAGCCGCGATAAATCCGACCGACACGTCAGGAAACCAAGCCGACCGACCGAGCCGCTCGGAAAATAGCAATCCGGCCGGAAAAACACGCGAATCCAACCGACCGACACGCACCCGGAACAAATCCGACCGAATCGTACCCGCCAACTCCAACCTGCAAAGTACGATGCAAGGCGCGAAAAACACGACCGAGTCGGACGGAGGACAAGCCGTACGACCGACACGCATACAAAACCGAGCCGAAGCAACACAATACACCGCGACCGACGCGTACGCAGCATACAAAACTGCACAAACACAGCGTGAACGAAACGGAAAACACCGTACGAGACCAATGCAGGGTCCGACTCGGTCACAAGAACGTTTCCAACATACACAAACAGCACAAAGGAAAAATCAACCAAAAAAGGCCAAACAAGCAATTACCAAGCCAATAAATACTGGGGGGGTGGGGACAGAGAACAAAGACACACCAACAACTCCACCTATATAAAGGACACAAATCACTACCATGAGCCTTTGCAAATGCCATTCCACTGCCAGCACCCAAGAGAAAGCAACCACACACCCACAGCTCATCCCTCACACAAGCCACACACCAGCAGCACACCAACAAATACCTACCTCACATACACCCAGCACAACACACACCCACACACCCTCACCTGCACACCAACACACACATCACCCACTATCACCACCCATCACCATGCCCCCCAAGAAGAATCCCAAGTTCCTAGATAGTGAATTGGAAGTCATGGTAGACGAGATCCTCAGGGTGGAGCCACAGCTGTTTGGCACTCTGGTCCAACAGACCCCCATGTCGCAGAAAACCAAGATGTGGGAGAGGATCATCAACAGGGTGAACGCCCAATCACCATGTCGGCGCACAAAGACCGACATCCAGAACAGGTGGTATGACGTGCGCAGGAGGGTCCGGGAGCTGCTCAAGAAAGACTACCACCTGAGCCAATACACCGGCAGTGGCCCTCCTGCCAAGCCAGTATACCTCAGGCCCTGGGAGGAGAAGGTGCGGGCCATCCTTCCGCCAGTGAGCGTATATGGACTAGAGGACATCCCAGAGCCTGGTGAGTACACAACAAATGTACACAATAAACTGCCACAAAACACACACATCACTGTCAAGGGGAGAGTCAAACCATGCACTCATAGCAATTACACAGCAACTAGAACAGAATCATCCCAAAATGTGTATGTCAGTCAGATAAACACAACACATGCCATCAAAAAAGTCACATCCAACTGTGCCAACACATGTACAAACACAACCACAACTACAGCTAGGCAGTGGCACAAATAGAACTAACACACACATCCACACATGTAGCCACCACAACAACACCAACACACAGTGAAGACCACTCAAAGGAAGGAATTCTGTGTATGCTGGCCAAGTCAGTGTAGCCAATAGCATCATGGGAGTCGCAGTCACACATATTGCCCCCCCACAACTGTCCCATCAACACCACCCTGAACCATGCTCACATCACAGGGAGTGGAGAAGGACTCACAAGATGGCTGACACTGGCTACTGCTGTGGGGAGCACAAGGCCCTGCTGCCAACTGTGCACCAACAAACAGCAGGACACCACTGACTGACATCCTGAGAGACAACTTACACTCCCTGCAATGCAAGCACGTTCCATGGTGGGATATCTGGCTGGCTGGCTGGGTGGGAAGGGGGACTTGCAGCACTGACCATAGTCACCAGCACCTCCCCTCACACCCCCCCAACACAAACTCCACAGTACCCACCTGGTAGAATGCAATGCCCTCCATCCTAACACAAGATCCCACAAAGCACCACCACCCTGGGTTATGTTGTGTGAAGCACAGGGACACTCTTGGGACTCTCAGCCAAACAACTGCCAGGACAACACTCCCAGCCATCCTGTCAGCACAGCCAGCCCACCCCACAGGGAAGCAGAGTCAAAAGGAAGGAAGCATGGGCATGCTGGGAAGGGGGTGGAGGCAATAGCATGATGGGAGTGGTAGTCACAGACATTGCTCAGCCTCACAACTGTCCCATCAACACCACCCTGAACCATGCTCACATCACAGGGAGTGGAGAAGGACTCACAAGATGGCTGACACTGGCTACTGCTGTGGGGAGCACAAGGCCCTGCTGCCAACTGTGCACCAACAAACAGCAGGACACCTCTGACTGACATCCTGAGAGACAACTTACACTCCCTGCAATGCAAGCACGTTCCATGGTGGGATAACTGACTGGGTGGGTGGGTGGGTGGGAAGGAGGTCTGGCTGTCAACCAAACACAATCAATGCAGACCATGTTCACACCCCAGAGAATACATAGAAATGCCCAAATAATGCAGGACAATGTGCCACACCAATATCAACCCCTGACTGTGACGACTTAGGACAATACAATGTACAGGCCCGCACCCCGAGGCACAGTCACAACTGTCAGGTGTGTCAACCACTGATGCCTGCAGAAACATGACATACATTGTTTGTGTCTCCCAAAAACAGGTGATGATAGGGACACAGCAGCAGACGCTGAGGAGTCCCAGTCCCAGGCTCAAGAGGATGCCGAGCTCACTGGCGTCGTACAGCCTCTGTCCTCCTCGGACGATGAAGAACAACCTGGCACATCCGGTGCAAGTCAACATGCTGCACCAGCAGGACCACCAGCTGCAGCACCAGCAGGTCCACCAGCTGCACCCCTGCACCCACCCCTCCAACGACTGTCACCACGAATACCATCCCTGCCGACATGGACAGAATAAGGAACAACACCAGCGCAGTGACCCTGGACCAACCTGGGGCCATGGACACCACCACCACCACCAACCCCCAAGGTGGACCAGGGTTATCTGTGCGTGCAACTGCACACACTGCACATGTCAGCAGGGGTGGTGGGAGGGTGGGAGACAGAGGTCGCTGCTTGCAGACGTTGCTGGTGTGCATGAAGACCCACAACTGGTACGCATAGCTGATGCGTACCAGTCCAGCACCGGAGAGCTCAGCCAGGTAGTGGGGCTCCTCAGAGACATCAAACAGCAGCAGGCTGCCCATCATGCCCGCTTGGACTCCCACATGTCCCATGTGGAGTCACACATGTCACGTGTGGACTCCCACATGTCACGTGTGGACTCCCACATGACCCGCGTGGAGTCCAAGTGGGATGTACTACATGAGATGACGGCGGTGCACAGGGACATTTTACAATGCCTCCGCCAGATGAACAGCAACCAGTCCACACCTCCCTGTGTGCCAACAACATCTGGTACCGAACAAACTGCAACTGCCACAGGGAGGGAGGAGGACTCTGGCGGAGAGTCCCCTGCACCGCAGCAGCCTGCACTTGAGGGCCCCCCCCAAGAAGAGGGGTCGTCCGAGGAGGGGAAAGTGAGAGGCTGATGGCCAAGCGCAACTCCCAGGAAGCCTGAACCTGTTCTGGATTTTCGCCTTTGTGCACAGACTGTTCACCCTGTTGATGGCAACACTACTCCCACACATTGCATGGGGAGTACAAGTTGGAACAATGTGTCAGACAACTGTGGCCCCGATACTGGGGATCCTGTCTACCTGGACTTTCTATTCATCTAGGAACTTGGGATTGCAAGATTCATGTACAGCACAATCCATCCTATGCACTATTATCACAGATGTATCACAATAAACACAATAATACACCATACTTGCCTCTGTCGTGATTCCAACGTGGGTGCTGTTATGGGGATGATGAACAACAAAATTACACTGTGTATGCGAACTGCAACAGCAAGGACAACACAGGCATGTGAGTACAGGCAACGTGACACATATGAGGGAGACACACCACCAGGGCTACACAACACATACACACCTAGGCCATCTGACTCATTGCCTACACTGATGTTGCCAGGGAAGACGGTGCAATGCACAGACACCACACCCATTCCCAGTTGTAGTCAAGTAGCCCACAGGTGCAGTAAGCAAATGGCAGTCAAATGTGTGACCACAGACAACGCACATCACTAAGTGAAGCACAGGTTTATTACACAGTAGCAACATGCCGTAACCACTACAGATGCAAGGTAACCCCACCTGGTAGCGGGCACACAGTCAACAACTGTAGACAGAAGGAAGTCCATGGGTGTGGCGCACATCACCTGTAGGGACACAACAGCTACCAGCCTGGATGTGCAATCACGTTGTCGGTGGACACAGTTGACCAAACGAATCTGAAAGTACCCTGTGAAGGACAGAAATGACACACAGTCAAAAGCAATGGAGTACAGGACAGAACAGCAAAACTCATGCACAATACATGTTACAAGATACCCACCCAGAACCAAGTTAGCATGTGAACACTGTTGGGGAGTACAGCCCACCTGTAAGCACACATCGCAACACACATCCAGTCAAGTAGCCCATGGACACACTCCAACAGCACCAGAGCACCACCCACACATCATGCCAACTCACATCATTGACATGACACCTCAGGATACTCACATTCAGCTAAAGAAGTTGGTGATGAGCTGTGTGCGGACATCACCATCACCATCATCATCATCATCGTCACTGGCATCGTGTTCCAGGCCAGGATCCTCCACAGGTGGCGGATGTTGGTCATCGTCATCCTGGATGAGAGGCAACTCCTTCCGCACTGCCAGGTTGTGGAGCATGCAGCAGACGATGATAATCTTGCACACTTTCGCAGGGGCATATGGGAGGGACCCTCCGGTCTTGTCCAGGCAGCGGAAGCGGCTCTTCAGGAGACCAAAGGTCCGCTCAATCACTCTCCTGGTCCGACCATGTGCCTCATTGTAGCGCATCTGGGCAGGTGTCACAGGGTTCCTGAGGGGTGTCAGCAACCACGGCATGTTGGGGTATCCCGAGTCACCTACGGACAGACAAGTGCACATCAGCTGACTTGGAAAAGTGGGCGGAATACTACAGATCAGATCACACACAATGGCACAAAGTCAGTACACACCGACAAGCCAGGCACGCTGGTTCTGCATCTGTGCCATCAACCTGGGGATGCGACTACTCCTCATCACAAAGGCATCGTGTGCTGAACCAGGGAAACGGGCACACACGTGTGTGATGGTCATGTCTGCAAGACACACCACCAGTGCATTGACCGAGTGGTAGTGCTTGCGGTTCCTGTAGGCCTGCTCCTGGGCCTGTGGTGGTACCAAAGCCACATGTGTCCCATCAATGGAGCCAATGACATGCGGCATCCTCCCCAGGGCATAAAAGTCACTCTTCACGTCAGTGAGTCGTCGCAGTCTAGGGAAATAGATGTACCGGTTCAGGAAGAGCAACATTGCCGCCAAGAAATCGCGGAGCACACGGCTGAACATGGTCTGTGACATCCCACCAGCAGACGCCACAGTATGTTGGAAGGTACCGGTGGCAAAGAAGTGTAGGGCTGCCATCACCTTCACCTTGGGGGTCAGCGCTGTAGGATACGGCCGGCCAGGCTGCAAATGTGGGGACAACTGCACTGCCAAATCCTCAATCAGCTGCCTGGTGAAGCGGTACCGTCGGATGCTGTCCCGTTCCACCATCGTTGCCAGGTCTGGGAATGGCCGATGGACAGCAGGAGCCCTGCAGTGCAGAGGAGAAGTAAGCAAGATCGTCAGTCACCCCACATATGCGGCATTGAACACACTCAAGATCCCAACATACATCATCATGAGGCACAACTACATGAAGTGTGCAGTACCGGAACGACATGTATGGTACATACATGGCCAACATCTGTCAACACGGTCCTACAGGTGGCATCAATTTGTCCCAGGTTGGCCCATTGGATATCATGATGCTGTGTCACAGTCACCCCCCAGTGACATGTGAGGACAGATGTGCCCCAGGCACCACAGCTCAACGACAGGCACATTCCCAGGGACCCTGTAATGCCACATGGACACTGGCATCACCTGGAGTATCATGTGTACACCACAACAAAACAAACATGACCCCCACAGGTAGTGGCCACACTTGCCATGGCAGGAGAGCCATGGACGTCTGTGACACACACGCACAACATCAGAGTCCATGCACACACAACGTGGATGTGGAGACTGTCTCCCATTGTGCACATGAAATCAGAGACATTGTAAACACTACATGCACAAAGACTGTGGAGGGCCATCACTATTGTGCCACTGGGACACCCTGGCTCAAACATACCGTCCCACATGGGACTCACGGGGTATGTGACATGACATACACAAACACCACTGTGAAATGTGACCATGGCACATGCACAGATATGAACAGTTGCACATCACAGTGGTCACGTACACGTAACACCCAGGATCCTGTCCCCATTAACACGTGCACAGCCTGGGGGTGGCTGCCCACAGGTGACACCCACAGGACAAAATGTACACCAACATACACACAATAGGAAATGCAGCCTTACATGCCTTATGATAAGGTTTGGACAGGCTGTCGTGATGTAGGTGTGCCCCTCACTCCCTGGGAGCTATCTGTGGCTGGCATATGTCCATCTGAGACAGGCATGCTGACATATGCCAGTCACATGTACAGTGATGCGTTGAACAGCAATGGACCGATCGGTGCCTCCGGCCGGCCCATTGCTTTCAATGTGTGCGGGTACGCGTTGTACCCCTGTGCGCGTTGTACTGCAATGGACCGATCGGTGCCTCCGGCCGGCCCATTGCATTCAATGTGTGCGGGTACGCGTTGTACCCTCTGTGCGCAGTTGAACTGCAATGGACCGATCGGTGCCTCCGGCCGGCCCATTGCTTTCAATGTGTGCGGGTACGCGTTGTACCCCTGTGCGCGTTGTACTGCAATGGACCGATCGGTGCCTCCGGCCGGCCCATTGCATTCAATGTGTGCGGGTACGCGTTGTACCCCTGTGCGCGTAGTACTGCAATGGACCGATCGGTGCCTCCGGCCGGCCCATTGCATTCAATGTGTGCGGGTACGCGTTGTACCCCTGTGCGCGTTGTACTGCAATGGACCGATCGGTGCCTCCGGCCGGCCCATTGCATTCAATGTGTGCGGGTACGCGTTGTACCCCTGTGCGCGTTGTACTGCAATGGACCGATCGGTGCCTCCGGCCGGCCCATTGCATTCAATGTGTGCGGGTACGCGTTGTACCCCTGTGCGCGTTGTACTGCAATGGACCGATCGGTGCCTCCGGCCGGCCCATTGCATTCAATGTGTGCGGGTACGCGTTGTACCCCTGTGCGCGTTGTACTGCAATGGACCGATCGGTGCCTCCGGCCGGCCCATTGCATTCAATGTGTGCGGGTGCGCGTTGTACCCCTGTGCGCGTTGTACTGCAATGGACCGATCGGTGCCTCCGGCCGGCCCATTGCTTTCAATGTGTGCGGGTACGCGTTGTACCCCTGTGCGCGTTGTACTGCAATGGACCGATCGGTGCCTCCGGCCGGCCCATTGCTTTCAATGTGTGCGGGTACGCGTTGTACCCCTGTGCGCGTTGTACCTCAATGGACCGATCGGTGCGCACCCATTGACAATGGGCTTGCCTGGCAACGGACGCGTTTTCGAATATTCGAACGAGTCGGTTGCTGGAAAATCAGTTGGTCACCCACAACAATGTTGCAAAATCATGTATGTCATGAAGTTGAAAGTTTGAAGGATGCTGTGGGCGTGTTTTGGTGCTGCTATTCCATGGATTGGCCAGATTCAGAAGATGCAAACGACTTGGACCTATCACTTTGGACACAAGGGACAGTATCTGCCTCTCCAGCACATATATATTGCTGCATGTTCCCCTGAGAGCCCACTTGCCTGCACTACATGCTCCAGGACGACATCTGCCACTGCACTGCTGCTGTCTCTGCCCCTCTGGACCCTGCAATGGCACGTACTGTGGAGAGAGCCCCAGCCTTCAGCCTTGAAGAGAACCAGGCCCTGCTGGACAGCCTACTTCCACAGTACAGCAAGCTGTATGGGACACCAGGGGAGCAGGTGAGTGTTCTGTGCACTGCCTTTCTGAATGTGCATTTTGTCTGACTAGCAAGGCTGAGAGTCAGCACACCACTGGCTAGCAGGCTCACTGAGTAGTTGTCACCCCCATAGTGTGTAGTGACTTGCACTGGACAGGTATGGTGCAGTGACAGTGCTTCTGAACAGGGTTTTACTCCCCATGCTATGATACCATGTAGTGACTTCTGGAAAACTGTCCATGGGCAGCCGTGCACTGCCTGGGTACACCATGTGCCCCTGTGATTGCGACATGTATATGCAACTGTGTCATGCACGGATATGTTGCATGTGTAGTAATGGCCTTATCACTTTGTCATCCTGACAGGCTTCTGCCCATCGGAAGCATGAGATCTGGAAGGACATCGTCCGGGCTGTCCGGTCCGTGGGGGTCTACAAGCGCCGGATCCGCAACTGCCAAAAGAGGTGGCAGGACCTTCGGGGCTGGACCCGGAGGATTGCACGGGTCCAGCTGAAGCTGTCGCCTCCTCGCAGGAGGGGCGGAACACGGACCCTGACCCCCCACATGCTCAGGATCCTGGCGGTGGTCTTTCCAGACCTGGATGGGCAGCTGAAGGCCAGAGAGCAGCAAGGAGGGGGTGAGTCAAAGACTGCACTGTGTACTCTGTCTAACATGTTATGTGCCCTCCTCGGGCCAGGTTGAACTGCCACAGTACAGCAGTCATGTTGTCCAGGAGCCATGTCCCTCTATTGTGCACTGCCCACTCCTCATCTGATACCCAGGTGTGGCCCTTACATGCAGGGAATTCTGTCACTTAGGACTGTGTCCTTGCAGTTTGCTTGACTCAAGGTGGGAGACAGCATCTGTTTCCCTGACTCTGTGGTGGGCATCATGGGTGGGTCCATTGCTTACACAATGCCTGTATTCTGACATGTATTCAGCGTGTTACTTTGATCTGTGGTCCAATTGCTGAGCTGATCCACCACATGTGGCTGGGGTACCTGGCACACACCCATGCTGCGGGTGGGAACAATGTTTGGGCCCCAGGAGTATGTATATGACGTGTGTCACACATACTTAGCCAGCTGCCTACAGTCCAGGGCTCATCCCTCATTCATGTGGGGCTGGACAGTCATGCCTACTCCAGGCCATACAATACACTCTGTACTCCCACTCCCGTGTATCAGAGGACACATTGTGCACAGTGATTTGACCCCTCAGGTGTCTGCCTCTGTGTCAGTGTGCTGTGGATTAGTCGCCAGGACTGCTGTGGAGTTTCTTGGTAGGGGCTCAGCATGCCACTGGAGATGTGACCATAGGAGACGATACTTGTGTGACACATAGGTGTCTGATCAGCTGCCCATGCAGACTGGGGCATGTAAATGTGAAGTTCAGGCAGCTGTTCCCCATGCACAGCAGAGTGTGAGGGGCTCAGGTTCAGAGGGTAGTGTCACAGGTCTCCCATATGTCCAATAGGTATGACCTGGACAGATGAGGGTTAAGAGGATGTGTTGTGGGGGGGATGTACATGTGCACTTGTGCAGCTCCAGGACTTGCATTCCCCATGACCTACTATTGTGACACAGTGCAGAGTGTTGTTGTCTGGCTGCAAAGTCATACATCACTGAGACAGTGATGTATGACTTTGCAGTCATGCCTCCGCCATGGCATGTGTCTACTGATTGGTGATCCTGCAGGGGAGTGACATGTGCTACATGCACACCATAGTGGCGCTGGCTATCAGGACATGGGTGCATCATGGTGTCTGTCGCTGGTATGCATCACATGCATTTCCTATTTGACTCTGGGCATCCCTTACATCCGTAAACCTGTACTGACTCAGTGGCAAGAGCTGTGATGTGTCCACACCGTGTCCTCTGCACTGTCCAACTACTGTGTACTTGGTGCATGTGTCAACACTGGGGTGTTGCAATCCAACAGACACCAGACAGATGGGTGCAAGGCCATGTGGGATGTGAGTGCCATGCTTGGCATCAGACTGACAATTGACTTCTCCTGTTCAATTAGGGCACTTTTAGCAATGTACAACTAATGATGCCAGGGCTTGCTCTGTAATGTGCTGTGCTCACAGTGGTGTGTGCGTTTGGTGCAGGTGACTGATGTCTGTCTGTTTCCCCATTGTTTGCAGATACATCCACGGCCACGGAAGGGGACAGCTCCACGGACCAGGAGGAGCCGGAGAGCCAGACTGGGTCAGCAGCCGAGGAGTGGTCGGAGGGACCCAGTGGCACGGAGGGCGAGGGGAGCCACACCGAGGAGTCCTCAGCAGCATCCACCTCAGCTGAGGACCAGAGCAACTCGGAGGATGACTCCCTTGTGGAGGCGGGTGTCAGCAGCCACCACACCCCAGCTAGTGTTGCTGTCCCCGCCACCACCAGCACCACCACCGCCCTCCCATCGGCTCCCATTCCCCAGGTCCGTGGAGGCTCCCATGTCCGGGAGCGTGTCTCCTTTGGGCCAGGCACCGCACCCCCTGCCCCTGTGTCCCCTGCTGCCCTGAGTGAGGAGTCTGTGTACCTCCTTCGCCAGCTCCATGTAGGGCAGACAGCCATGCTGAGTGTCCTCCATGCGCACACCGCGCTGTTGACTCAGCTGGTGTCGTTCATGGAGGGCATCTCATCGGGCATGTCTGACCTACAGAGGGGCAATAGGTCCATGGACTCCTCCCTGACGGCAGCAGTGTCCCTCCTCAAACGGTCCCTCACCCCTCCTGCCTCTGCTCCATCCACACTCCCCAGCACCTTACCCATCCCAGGCACACACACACTGGCACAGGCACACACCAGCACACACACATCCAGCACACTGACACACACGCCAATGACAAAACGCACACGCACGCACATTCAGGGGACTGAAGCCAGACTCACAGGGGATGGGGCCCTGGAACACACACACGCATCCACATGCACTGCGCAGTCCTCAGTTCCCTCTCCCTCCAAAGCACCCTCCCTTGCCTCACCTGCAACCCCAAAGTCACAGCAGCTCTTCCTCTGTGACCTCGGCCTCTTCCCCACCGATGAAGCTGCTCCAGCATCCCGGGGGAAGAGGAAGCCCACCCACACGGAGCAGAGTGCCCCTCGCCCCCGGACACCCTCCCCCAGGCGCAGACGGACTGAGGCCCCCACCCGCAAGTCCCCCGGAGTGCTAAGAGCAAGACCCCGCCACCACCCTGCAGCTCAGGCACAAGGTCTCCGTCCTCCATCCCTCAGGCCCCCACTGCACAGGTGCCCCCACCACACCCTGCCCCAGGTTCCCCCACCCACAGATATACCATCCCCAAGATGCTCCGGCCTTCTCCCCCTGCCACTTGCTCTCCCAGCACCACACCCCCGCTGCGCTTGTCTGTGCCACTGATGTGGTGAGGGTGTCCCCCCTCTGTCCAACCCACCTTGCCTGTTCCCCATTCTCCTCCCCTGGAGGTAGGCACTGCAGTGGAGTCCACTACCGCCCTGTCTGACTTGGGCACTGCAGTGGCGGACCTGTCCACCCCATCTGCAGGGTCCACTGCAGTTGTGCCGGCACCCACGACATCTGTGTCATGCCCCCCAGTTGTGCCGGCACACACCATGTCAGACACCTCCACTGCAGTTGTCAGTGGCTCTCCTGCACCCACCACCCCTTCCCTGACTCCCCCTGGTGAGCCCTGATCCTGTCCCTGCGGTGCCTGGCCTGCCCCCCGGTTGCCCCTCCTAGTGGATTGTCCCTGGTATTGTGCAGGCATGCGTAGGGTGACATCTGCCAGTGTCACCCTGTTTGAACTTTGACAATGGACTGGCCATTGGCCTTTGCTCTTTTTCAGGACTTCGTTTGGCCTCAACACATATGCTGAATAAAGCAACTTTCTTTTCTCTAGTGCTCATGCTTCAGATGTACATGTTGTTGGTGCAGCTAACCATGCCCTTGCTGCAGTGATGGTGATATCTGGTCTCATGATTATGAAGTGTTACTGTGCAGGAACCCATGTGGTCCAGGGGGAATGTGTCCTATCATGTGGTGTATCCATGTCATCAATAGCAGCATCTGAGGGTGTCATGTGTTCAGTATTTGGCAATGGGTTTCCTACTTACATTGGCAATTTCATATCTGTGGCTTCCACCCCTGCACATCTGTTGTGCCTGCCATCGTTGCATTTGTCTACTTCCCTGACCGTGTTGCCATCTCCAGTGGACATGCAGGTTTGGGCATCAATGGGGAGGGACTCATCCGTGTAGTCAGTGCAACATTGCTATACAAGTGTGTTGGATCTGTGCTGATGATTCCGTTGGCACATCCATGACCAGGCTGATGTGATGGGAGCCCTCATTTGGTGCTAATTGTTGATTGTGTGACCAAGTGCTCAGCTGACATGATGGGGCCCTACTGAGGCAACATATGGCACAGCTTTCCTCACACAGGAGTGGAGTCCCCTCATGGCAGTGTGTACACGTGTGACATTGCCTGCGCCCAAGGTGTGTGTTGTATGTGCATGTCTGTGTGTTCACTTCCATTCATCTGCGCATGCTGTGATCCCTAGTGTTGTACCTGTTTGTGATGCTTGCTGACTTGAGCTATGTTCCCCCAAAGTCTTCTCCCTGTGTTCTCTGTGATGTGGGTGCATGGCACATTACTGGTCATCAGGGTGTCACCCATAGGTGTGTTTGCTGTCAGGGCAGAGTTTGTGTGCTGACGCAGATGGGTCACAGTCAGGTTTCCCTTTGGCACTTGTTGTTTGCCCCTGTCATGTGATTTCCAGTTTGTGTTATCTTTCAGTGATTGTGACACGTTGTGTGTGTGACTGCTGGCACTCCTTAGGGTCCGGGCTGCAATGTTGGTTGTTGTCTATGTGTGTTCTTTGTGGGTGACCTTGGCTTCTTCATTGGTGTGTGACTGTGGCTGGGATCCCATTGGTCGGTGTGGTATTGCCGTCATGTCCATGTACAGAGTAGTGTGCAGTGTGTCAGACATTCAGGAGTCTTGTTGAGTGTCCATGTGTGATGTGTTTCTACACCTTGGTTCCCACCCACCACCCTGGAATAGTCATGGGTGCATGTGCAATGTCACCAGTGCATGTGTACTTCACTGCTGCACATTGTTGGAGGTCGAGGGGTGTGGTCTTGAGTGTGTGCAGATGAGAGTTGTTGCCCGGCTAGTCCCCTGCCTCCATGTTGGCCTTGGCTTACTGGCCATGCTGATTGATTTGTGCTTGTGTAGGTGTGATGGTAGTTAGTTGCTCAGGACACCTGACTGTGGTTCACAGTGTGAACGACATTTAGCTTTGTCATCACAGTGGTATTTTTCTTCAGCCCAGGGTCACCACATTGTGGGGGCCCTGGGGGTGGTGCTGTAGTGTGTCTGTGTCTTGGTGTGTCAGTTGCTGTCCCTACGTGCCTGTGTGACATGTGTGATTTGTGCTCCCTCTCATCTGACAATGCCTGCTTGCCCACATAGGGGATTTGGATCCATGAGTTACCTTTGTGTGGCACTGTATGCACATCTGTATGATTGGTATTCAGGTCTCCTCATGTGTTGTGTGGTTGCCTGGGGACACTGGCACCCCCCCCCTCACCTGTTGTGTATGATGTGCAGTGTGGGTCTGCCTGTTTGTGTTTGTGCATCTGCACCACTGCATTGGCATATCTTGGGTGTGCCATTGGCTGTATGTAGTTTGGTGGGTTTCCCCTGCTGTCCCTGGGACTCCTAGGTCATCGGTCAGCACAATGATCATGGTTTGTGTGTCCCATTGCTGCCATGGTATGGTATCTGTTCACCTCACATCTGCTGTCTCCACAGGGTATCTGCATTTGTGTGCCCATTGGTGCAAATATGTGGTTCTGCATTCTGATGGTCACTTCTGTCATTGTGTCATTGATGACTGTTGACGGTCTCAGCCCCCATGGGTGTTGTTTGTCTGCACATGGCCAAAGGAATGTTTCATTTGCACTGCAGTATTTGGCTCCCCCAATTTATGTTGCAATGGGACACATACACTACTTTGCCACAGATGAGTTTTTGGTTCTGTGACCAGGAATGATCCATGCAGTTTGGCAGTTGCAGCTCTTTCTTTGTTAACAATTACCTTTTGGTCACTGTGATGATGAGGGTGTAGACCCCATTGCCACAATGGTCAAAATGTGCTTCAGCTATGGACCCCACACTTACCTTTTGGTCACTGTGATGATGGGGGTTTAGGACCCCATTGCCACAATGGTCAAAATGTGCTTCAGCTATGGACCCCACACTTGCCTTTTGGTCACTGTGATGATGGGGGTTTAGGCCCCATTGCCACAATGGTCATGGGCTGCTTGCATTGTGGGTGCCACACACATATATGTGTGGCACATGTGCTAGGGGGTCACATTGTATGTTCAATGTCATGTTCGGTGTTGTAGGCATTTGACACAGCCTGCTCACACGCTTGTCATGGTGGTGGGGGGATGTCTTAATCTTGCATTCCCTAGGTTGTGGTGTGCTTGTTGTGTCATGCATTGTCCATCCTATGAGTGGGGGTGGTAGTAGTGGTAGGCATCCAGCCCCCTGGCTAAGGGTGGTAGTAGTGGTAGGCTTCCTGCCCCCTGGCTAAGGGTGGTAGTAGTGGTAGGCATCCTGCCCCCCTGGCTAAGGGTGGTAGTAGTGGTAGGCATCCTGCCACCCTGGCTAAGGGTGGTAGTAGTGGTAGGCATCCTGCCCCCCTGGGTGAGGGTGGTAGTAGTGGTAGGCATCCTGCCCCCTGGCTAAGGGTGGTAGTAGTGGTAGGGCATCCAGCCCCCTGGCTAAGGGTGGTAGTAGTGGTGGGCATCCTGCCCCCCTGGGTGAGGGTGGTAGTAGTGGTAGGCATCCTGCCCCCCTGGCTAAGGGTGGTAGTGGTGGTGGGCATCTGGCACCCCTGGCTAAGGGTGGTTGTGGTGGTTGGCATCCTGCCCCCCTGGGTGAGGGTGGTAGTAGTGGTGGGCATCCTGCCCCCTGGCTAAGGGTGGTAGTAGTGGTGGGCATCCTGCCCCCTGGGTGAGGGTGGTAGTAGTGGTGGGCATCCTGCCCCCCTGGGTGAGGGTGGTAGTAGTGGTGGGCATCCTGCCCCCTGGGTGAGGGTGGTAGTAGTGGTGGGCATCCTGCCCCCCTGGGTAAGGGTGGTAGTAGTGGTGGGCATCCTGCCCCCTGGCTGAGGGTGGTAGTAGTGGTAGGCATCCTGCCCCCCGACTAAGGGTGGTAGTGGTGGTGGGCATCCTGCCCCCTGGCTAAGGGTGGTAGTAGTGGTAGGCATCCTGCCCCCTGGCTGAGGGTGGTAGTAGTGGTGGGCATCCTGCCACCCCTGGGTGAGGGTGGTAGTAGTGGTGGGCATCCTGCCCCCCTGGCTGAGGGTGGTAGTAGTGGTGGGCATCCTGCCCCCTGGCTAAGGGTGGTAGGTAGTGGTGGGCATCCTGCCCCCTGGGTGAGGGTGGTAGTAGTGGTGGGCATCCTGCCCCCTGGCTAAGGGTGGTAGTAGTGGTAGGCATCCAGCCCCCCTGGCTAAGGGTGGTAGTAGTGGTGGGCATCCTGCCCCCTGGCTGAGGGTGGTAGTAGTGGTAGGCATCCTGCCCCCTGGCTAAGGGTGGTAGTAGTGGTGGGCATCCAGC